>JAUMJK010001397.1:0-154631 GCA_033558105.1 Coccyzus lansbergi
TGTGGAGGCCTTTAGAAAGGCCCTGAGGGGCTCTAGAATGGTCTGGGGGCTATTAGAAGCGTCCTGAGGTGGTCCAGAAGGGTCTGGGGTCATTTTAAAGGCCCTCAGGGGGATTATAAGGGTCTCGCGGCCTTTAGAAAGGCCCTGAGTGGCATTAGAAGGGTCTGGGTGCCTTTAGAAATGACCTGAGGGGCATTAGAAGGGTATGGGGGCCTTTAGAAAGGCCCTGAGGGGCATTAGAAGGGTCTGGGTGCCTTTAGAATGGTCCTGAGGGGGTCTAGAAGGGTCTGGACGCATTTAAAACTGTCCTGAGAGGCTCTAGAAGGGTCTGGGTGGCTTTATAAGGGTCCTGAGGGGCATTAGAAGATTCTGGGTGCCCTTATAAAAGCCCTGAGGGGAATTAGCAGGGTCTGGGGGACTTTAGAAGGGTCCTGAGGGGCTCTATAAGGGTCTGGGGGCCTTTAGAATGGTCTTCAGGGGCACTAGAAGGGTCTGGGGACCTTTAGAATGGCCCTGTGGGGCATTAGAAGGGTCTGGGGGCCTTTAGAATGCTCCTGAGGGGCAGTAGAAGGGTCTGGGTACCTTTATAAAGGCCCTGACGGGCATTAGAATGGTCTGCGGGATTTAGAAGTGTCCTGAGGGGCTCTAGAATGGTCTGGGGTCCTTTATAAGGGTCCTGACGGGCTCTAGAAGGGTCTGGGAACCTTTATAAATGCCCTGAGGGGCATTAGAAGGGTCTGAGGGCCTTTAGAAAGGTCCTGAGGGGCATTAGAAGGGTCTTGTGGCCTTCATAAGGGTCCTGAAAGGCATTAGAAGGGTCTGAGGGCTTTTAGATGGGTCCTGAGGCAATCTAGAAGGGTCTAGGGGCCTTTACATGGGTCTTGAGAGTCATTAGAAGGGTGTGGAGGCCTTTACAAAGGCCCTGAAAGGCATTAGAAGGGTCTGGGGGCTTTTAGATGGGTCCTGAGGCATTCTAGAAGGGTCTGGGGGCCTTTACATGGGTCTTGAGGGTCATTAGAAGGGTGTGGAGGCCTTTAGAAAGACCCTGAGGGGCTCTAGAATGGTCTGGGGGCTATTTGAAGCGTCCTGAGGGGGTCTAGAAGGGTCTGGGGGCATTTTGAAGGCCCTCAGGGGTATTATAAGGGTCTCGCGGCCTTTAGAAAGGCCCTGAGTGGCATTAGAAGGGTCTGGGTGCCTTTAGAAATGACCTGAGGGGCATTAGAAGGGTATGGGGGCCTTTAGAAAGGCCCTGAGGGGCATTAGAACGGTCTGGGTGCCTTTAGAATGGTCCTGAGGGGGTCTAGAAGGGTCTGGACGCATTTAAAACTGTCCTGAGAGGCTCTAGAAGGGTCTGGGTGGCTTTATAAGGGTCCTGAGGGGCATTAGAAGATTCTGGGTGCCCTTATAAAAGCCCTGAGGGGAATTAGCAGGGTCTGGGGGACCTTAGAATGGTCCTGAGGGGCTCTATAAGGGTCTGGGGGCCTTTAGAATGGTCTTCAGGGGCTCTAGAAGGGTCTGGGGACCTTTAGAATGGCCCTGTGGGGCATTAGAAGGGTCTGGGGGCCTTTAGAATGTTCCTGAGGGGCAGTAGAAGGGTCTGGGGACCTTTATAAAGGCCCTGACGGGCATTAGAATGGTCTGCGGGATTTAGAAGTGTCCTGAGTGGCTCTAGAATGGTCTGGGGGCCTTTATAAGGGTCCTGACGGGCTCTAGAAGGGTCTGGGAACCTTTATAAATGCCCTGAGGGGCATTAGAAGGGTCTGAGGGCCTTTAGAAAGGTCCTGAGGGGCATTAGAAGGGTCTTGTGGCCTTCATAAGGGTCCTGAAAGGCATTAGAAGGGTCTGGGTGCTTTTAGATGGGTCCTGAGGCAATCTAGAAGGGTCTAGGGGCCTTTACATGGGTCTTGAGGGTCATTAGAAGGGTGTGGAGGCCTTTAGAAAGGCCCTGAGGGGCTCTAGAAGGGTCTGGGGGCTATTAGAATCGTCCTGAGGGGGTCCAGAAGGGTCTGGGGGCCTTTTTAAAGGTCCTCAGGGGGATTATAAGGGTCTCGCAGACTTTAGAAATGCCCTGAGTGGCATTAGAAGGTTCTGGGTGCCTTTAGAAATGTCCTGAGGGGCTCTTGAAGGGTCTGGGGGCCTTTAGAAATGTCCTGAGGGGCATTATAAGCGTCTCGTGGCTTTTAGAAAGGCCCTGAGTGGCATTACAAGGGTCTGGGGTCATATAGAAAGGCCCTGAGAGGTTCTAGAAGTGTCTGGGGTACTTTAGAAAGGCCCTGAGGGGCATTAGAAGGGTCTGGGGGCCTTTAGAAGGGTCCTGAGGGGCATTAGAAGGGTCTGGGGGCCTTTAAAATGGTCCTGAGGGGCTCTAGAAGGGTCTGGAGGCATTTAAAACTGTCCTGAGGGGCTCTAGAAGGGTCTGGGTGCCTTTATAAGGGTCCTGAGGGGCATTATAAGGGTCTGGGTGCCCTTATAAAAGACCTGAGGGGAATTAGCAGGGTCTGGGGGACTTTAGAAGGGTCCTGAGGGGCTCTATAAGGGTCTGGGGGCCTTTAGAAGGGTCTTCAGGGGCTCTAGAATGGTCTGGGGACCTTTAGAAAGGCCGTGTGGGGCATTAGAAGGGTCTGGGGGCCTTTAGAATGCTCCTGAGGGGCAGTAGAAGGGTCTGGGGACCTTTAGAAAGGCCCTGACGGGCATTAGAATGGTCTGCGGGATTTAGAAGTGTCCTGAGGGGCTCTAGAATGGTCTGGGGGCCTTTATAAGGGTCCTGACGGGCTCTAGAAGGGTCTGGGAACCTTTATAAATGCCCTGAGGGGCATTAGAAGGGTCTGAGGGCCTTTAGAAAGGTCCTGAGGGGCATTAGAAGGGTCTTGTGGCCTTCATAAGGGTCCTGAAAGGCATTAGAAGGGTCTGAGGGCTTTTAGATGGGTCCTGAGGCAATCTAGAAGGGTCTAGGGGCCTTTACATGGGTCTTGAGAGTCATTAGAAGGGTGTGGAGGAATTTAGAAAGGCCCTGAAAGGCATTAGAAGGGTCTGGGGGCTTTTGGATGGGTCCTGAGGCAATCTAGAAGGGTCTGGGGGCCTTTACATGGGTCTTGAGGGTCATTAGAAGGGTGTGGAAGCCTTTAGAAAGGCCCTGAGGTCCTCTAGAAGGGTCTGGGGTCTATTAGAAGCGTCCTGAAGGGGTCCAGAAGGGTCTGGGGGCCTTTTTAAAGGCCCTCAGGGGGATTATAAGGGTCTCGCGGCCTTTAGAAAGGCCCAGAGAGGCATTAGAAGGTTCTGGGTGCCTTTAGAAATGACCTGAGGGGCATTAGAAGGGTATGGGGGCCTTTAGAAAGGCCCTGAGGGGCATTAGAAGGGTCTGGGGGCCTTTAGAATGGTCCTGAGCGGGTCTAGAAGGGTCTGGAGGCATTTAAAACTGTCCTGAGAGGCTCTAGAAGGGTCTGGGTGCCTTTATAAGGGTCCTGAGGGGCATTAGAAGATTCTGGGTGCCCTTATGAAAGACCTGAGGGGAACTAGCAGGGTCTGGGGGACTTTAGAAGGGTCCTGAGGGGCTCTATAAGGGTCTGGGGGCCTTTAGAAGGGTCTTCAGGGGCTCTAGAAGGGTCTGGGGACCTTTAGAAAGGCCCTGTGGGGCATTAGAAGGCTCTGGGGGCCTTTAGAATGCTCCTGAGGGGCAGGAGAAGGGTCTGGGGACCTTTATAAATGCCCTGAGGGGCATTAGAAGGGTCTGAGGGCCTTTAGAAAGGTCCTGAGGGGCATTAGAAGGGTCTTGTGGCCTTCATAAGGGTCCTGAAAGGCATTAGAAGGGTCTGGGGTCTTTTAGATGGGTCCTGAGGCAATCTAGAAGGGTCTGGGGGCCTTTACATGGGTCTTGAGGGTCATTAGAAGGGTGTGGAGGCCTTTAGAAAGGCCCTGAAAGGCATTAGAAGGGTCTGGGGGCTTTTGGATGGGTCCTGAGGCAATCTAGAAGGGTCTGGGGGCCTTTACATGGGTCTTGAGGGTCATTAGAAGGGTGTGGAGGCCTTTAGAAAGGCCCTGAGGGGCTCTAGAAGGGTCTGGGGTCTATTAGAAGCGTCCTGAGGGGGTCCAGAAGGGTCTGGGGGCCTTTTTAAAGGTCCTCAGGGGGATTATAAGGGTCTCGCAGCCTTTAGAAAGGTCCTGAGTGGCATTGGAAGGTTCTGGGTGCCTTTAGAAATGTCCTGAGGGGCTCTTGAAGGGTCTGGGTGCCTTTAGAAATGTCCTGAGGGGCATTAGAAGGGTATGGGGGCCTTTAGAAAGGCCATGAGGGGCATTACAAGGGTCTGGGGTCATATAGAAAGGCCCTGAGAGGTTCTAGAAGTGTCTGGGGTACTTTAGAAAGGCCCTGAGGGGCATTAGAAGGGTCTGGGGGCCTTTAGAAGGGTCCTGAGCGGCATTAGAAGGGTCTGGGGGCTTTTAGAATGGTCTTCAGGGGGTCTAGAAGGGTTTGGAGGCATTTAAAACTGTCCTGAGAGGCTCTAGAGGGGTCTGGGTGCCTTTATAAGGGTCCTGAGGGGCATTAGAAGGGTCTTGTGGCCCTTATAAAAGCCCTGAGGGGAATTAGCAGGGTCTGGGGGACTTTAGAAGGGTCCTGAGGGGCTCTATAAGGGTCTGGGGGACCTTTAGAAAGGTCCTGAGCGGCATTAGAAGGGTCTGGGGGCCTTTAGAATGCTCCTGAGGGGCAGTAGAAGGGTCTGGGGACCTTTATAAAGGCCCTGACGGGCATTAGAATGGTCTGCGGGATTTAGAAGTGTCCTGAGGGGCTCTAGAATGGTCTGGGGGCCTTTATAAGGGTCCTGACGGGCTCTAGAAGGGTCTGGGAACCTTTATAAATGCCCTGAGGGGCATTAGAAGTATCTGAGGGCCTTTAGAAAGGTCCTGAGGGGCATTAGAAGGGTCTGGTGGCCTTCATAAGGGTCCTGAAAGGCATTAGAAGGGTCTGAGGGCTTTTAGATGGGTCCTGAGGCAATCTAGAAGGGTCTAGGGGCCTTTACATGGGTCTTGAGGGTCATTAGAAGGGTGTGGAGGCCTTTAGAAAGGCCCTGAGGGGCTCTAGAAGGGTCTGGGGGCTATTAGAAGCGTCCTGAGGGGGTCCAGAAGGGTCTGGGGGCCTTTTTAAAGGCCCTCAGGGGGATTATAAGGGTCTCGCGGCCTTTAGAAAGGCCCTGAGTGGCGTTACAAGGGTCTGGGTGCCTTTAGAAATGACCTGAGGGGCATTAGAAAGGTATGGGGGCCTTTAGAAAGGCCCTGAGGGGCATTAGAAGGGTCTGAGGGCCTTTAGAAAGGTCCTGAGGGGCATTAGAAGGGTCTTGTGGCCTTCATAAGGGTCCTGAAAGGCATTAGAAGGGTCTGGGTTCTTTTAGATGGGTCCTGAGGCAATCTAGAAGGGTCTAGGGGCCTTTACATGGGTCTTGAGGGTCATTAGAAGGGTGTGGAGGCCTTTAGAAAGGCCCTGAGGGGCTCTAGAAGGGTCTGGGGGCTATTAGAAGCGTCCTGAGGGGGTCCAGAAGGGTCTGGGGGCCTTTTTAAAGGTCCTCAGGGGGATTATAAGGGTCTCGCAGACTTTAGAAAGGCCCTGAGTTGCATTAGAAGGTTCTGGGTGCCTTTAGAAATGTCCTGAGGGGCTCTTGAAGGGTCTGGGGGCCTTTAGAAATGTCCTGAGGGGCATTATAAGCGTCTCGTGGCTTTTAGAAAGGCCCTGAGTGGCATTACAAGGGTCTGGGGTCATATAGAAAGGCCCTGAGAGGTTCTAGAAGTGTCTGGGGTACTTTAGAAAGGCCCTGAGGGGCATTAGAAGGGTCTGGGGGCCTTTAGAAGGGTCCTGAGGGGCATTAGAAGGGTCTGGGGGCCTTTAAAATGGTCCTGAGGGGGTCTAGAATGGTCTGGAGGCATTTAAAACTGTCCTGAGAGGCTCTAGAAGGGTCTGGGTGCCTTTATAAGGGTCCTGAGGGGCATTAGAAGGGTCTGGGTGCCCTTATAAAAGCCCTGAGGGCAATTAGCAGGGTCTGGGGGACTTTAGAAGGGTCCTGAGGGGCTCTATAAGGGTCTGGGGGCCTTTAGAAGGGTCTTCAGGGGCTCTAGAAGGGTCTGGGGACCTTTAGAAAGGCCCTGTGGGGCATTAGAATGGTCTGGGGGCCTTTAGAATGCTCCTGAGGGGCAGTAGAAGGGTCTGGGGACCTTTATAAAGGCCCTGACGGGCATTAGAATGGTCTGCGGGATTTAGAAGTGTCCTGAGGGGCTCTATAAGGGTCTGGAAGCCTTTATAAGGGTCCTGACGGGCTCTAGAAGGGTCTGGGAACCTTTATAAATGCCCTGAGGTGCATTAGAAGGGTCTGAGGGCCTTTAGAAAGGTCCTGAGGGGCATTAGAAGGGTCTTGTGGCCTTCATAAGGGTCCTGAAAGGCATTAGAAGGGTCTGGGGGCTTTTAGATGGGTCCTGAGGCAATCTAGAAGGGTCTAGGGGCCTTTACATGGGTCTTGAGGGTCATTAGAAGGGTGTGGAGGCCTTTAGAAAGGCCCTGAAAGGCATTAGAAGGGTCTGGGGGCTTTTAGATGGGTCCTGAGGCAATCTAGAATGGTCTGGGGGCATTTACATGGATCTTGAGGGTCATTAGAAGGGTGTGGAGGCCTTTAGAAAGGCCCTGAGGGGCTCTAGAAGGGTCTGGGGGCTATTAGAAGCGTCCTGAGGGGGTCCAGAAGGGTCTGGGTGCCTTTATAAAGGTCCTCAGGGGGATTATAAGGGTCTCGCAGCCTTTAGAAAGGCCCTGAGTGGCATTAGAAGGTTCTGGGTGCCTTTAGAAATGTCCTGAGGGGCTCTAGAAGGGTCTGGGGGCCATTAGAAATGTCCTGAGGGTCATTAGAAGGGTATGGGGGCCTTTAGAAAGGCCCTGAGGGGCATTACAAGGGTCTGGGGTCATATAGAAAGGCCCTGAGAGGTTCTAGAAGTGTCTGGGGTACTTTAGAAAGGCCCTGAGGGGCATTAGAAGGGTCTGGGGGCCTTTAGAAGGGTCCTGAGGGGCATTAGAAGTGTATGGGGGCCTTTAGAAAGGCCCTTAGGGTCATTACAAGGGTCTGGGGTCATATAGAAAGGCCCTGAGAGGTTCTAGAAGTGTCTGGGGTACTTTAGAAAGGCCATGAGGTGAATTTGAAGGGTCTGGGGGCTATTAGAAGGGTCCTGAGGGGCATTAGAAGGGTCTGGGGGCCTTTAGAATGGTCCTCAGGGGGTCTAGAATGGTCTGGAGGCATTTAAAACTGTCCTGAGATGCTCTAGAAGGTTCTGAGTGCCTTTAGAAATGTCCTGAGGGGCTCTAGAAGGGTCTGGGGGCCTTTAGAAATGTCCTCAGGGTCATTAGAATGGTATGGGGGCTTTAGAAAGGCCCTGAGGGGCATTACAAGGGTCTGGTGTCATATAGAAAGGCCCTGAGAGGTTCTAGAAGTGTCTGGGGTATTTTAGAAAGGCCCTGAGGTGCATTAGAAGGGTCTGGAGGCCTTTAGAAGGGTCCTGAGGTGCATTAGAAGGGTCTGGGGGCCTTTAGAATGGTCCTGAAGGGGTCTAGAAGGGTCTGGAGGCATTTAAAACTGTCCTGAGAGGCTCTAGAAGGGTCTGGGTGCCTTTATGAGGGTCCTGAGGGGCATTTGAAGGGTCTTGTGGCCCTTATAATAGCCCTGAGTGGAATTAGCATGGTCTGGGGGACTTTAGAAGGGTCCTGAGGGGCATTAGAATGGTCTGGGCGCCTTTAGAAGGGTCCTGAGGGGCATTAGAAGGGTCTGGGGGCTTTTAGATGGGTCCTGAGGCAATCTAGAAGGGTCTGGGGGCCTTTACATGGGTCTTGAGGGTCATTAGAAGGGTGTGGAGGCCTTTAGAAAGGCCCTGATGGGCTGTAGAATGGTCTGGGGGCTATTAGAAGCGTCCTGAGTGGGTCCAGAAGGGTCTGGGGACCTTTTTAAAGGTCCTTAGGGGGATTATAAGGGTCTCGCAGCCTTTAGAAAGGCCCTGAGTGGCATTAGAAGGTTCTGGGTGCCTTTAGAAATGTCCTAAGGGGCTCTAGAAGGGTCTGGGGGCCTTTAGAAGGGTCTTCAGGGGCATTAGAAGGGTATGGGGGCCTTTAGAAAGGCCCTGAGGGGCATTACAAGGGTCTGGGGTCATATAGAAAGGCCCTGAGAGGTTCTAGAAGTGTCTGGGGTACTTTAGAAAGGCCCTGAGGGGCATTAGAAGGGTCTGGGGGCCTTTAGAATGGACCTGAGGGGGTCTAGAAGGGTCTGGAGGCATTTAAAACTGTCCTGAGAGGCTCTAGAAGAGTCTGGGTGCCTTTATAAGGGCCCTGAGGTAAAATAAGCAGGGTCTGGGGGACTTTAGAAGGGTCCTGAGGGGCTCTATAAGGGTTTGGGGGCCTTTAGAAAGGTCCTGAGCGGCATTAGAAGGGTCTGGGTGCCTTTAGAATGCTCCTGAGGGGCAGTAGAAGGGTCTGGGGACCTTTATAAAGGCCCTGACGGGCATTAGAATGGTCTGCGGGCCTTTAGAAGTGCCCTGAGGGGCTCTAGAATGGTCTGGGGGCCTTTATAAGGGTCCTGATGGGCTCTAGAAGGGTCTCGGAACCTTTATAAATGCCCTGAGGGGCATTACAAGGGTCTGAGGGCCTTTAAAAAGGTCCTGAGGGGCATTAGAAGGGTCTGGTGGCCTTCATAAGGGTCCTGAAAGGCATTAGAAGGGTCTGGGGGCTTTTAGATGGGTCCTGAGGCAATCTAGAAGGGTCTAGGGGCCTTTACATGGGTCTTGAGGGTCATTAGAAGGGTGTGGAGGCCTTTAGAAAGGCCCTGAGGGGCTCTAGAAGGGTCTGGGGGCTATTAGAAGTGTCCTGAGGGGGTCCAGAAGGGTCTGGGGGCCTTTAGAAAGGCCCTGTGGGGCATTAGAAGGGTCTGTGGGCCTTTAGAAATGTCCTGAGGGGCTCTAGAAGGGTCTGGGCGCCTTTAGATACGTCCTGAGGGGCTCTAGAAGGGTCTGGGGGCCTTTAGAAATGTCCTGAGGGGCATTAGAAGGGTATGGGGGTCTTTAGAAAGGCCCTGAGGGGCATTACAAGGGTCTCGGATCATAGAGAAAGGGCCTGAGAGGTTCTAGAAGTGTCTGGGGTACTTTAGAAAGGCCCTGAGGGGCATTAGAAGTGTCTGGGGGCCTTTAGAAGGGTCCTGCGGGGCATTAGAAGGGTCTGGGTGCCCTTATAAAAGACCTGAAAGGAATTAGCAGGGTCTGGGGGACTTTAGAAGGGTCCTGAGGGGCTCTATAAGGGTCTGCAGGCCTTTAGAAGGGTCTTCAGGGGCTCTAGAAGGGTCTGGGGACCTTTAGAAAGGCCCTGTGGGGCATTAGAAGGGTCTGGGGGCCTTTAGAATGCTCCTGAGGGGCAGTAGAAGGGTCTGGGGACCTTTATAAAGGCCCTGACGGGCATTAGAATAGTCTGTGGGCCTTTAGAAGTGTCCTGAGGGGCTCTAGAATGGTCTGGGGGCCTTTATAAGGGTCCTGACGGGCTCTAGAAGGGTCTGGGAACCTTTATAAATGCCCTGAGGGGCATTAGAAGGGTCTGAGGGCCTTTAGAAAGGTCCTGAGGGGCATTAGAAGGGTCTTGTGGCCTTCATAAGGGTCCTGAAAGGCATTAGAAGGGTCTGGGGGCTTTTAGATGGGTCCTGAGGCAATCTAGAAGGGTCTGGGGGCCTTTACATGGGTCTTGAGGGTCATTAGAAGGGTGTGGAGGCCTTTAGAAAGGCCCTGAAATGCATTAGAAGGGTCTGGGGGCTATTAGAAGCATCCTGAGGGGGTCCCGGAGGGTCTGGGGGCCTTTTTAAAGGCCCTCAGGGGGATTATAAGGGTCTCGCGGCCTTTAGAAAGGCCCTGAGTGGCATTAGAAGGGTCTGGGTGCGTTTAGAAAGGCCCTGAGGGGCATTAGAAGGGTCTGGGGGCCTTTAGAATGGACCTGAGGGGCATTAGAAGGGTCTGGGGGCCTTTAGAATGGTCCTGAGGGGGTCTAGAAGGGTCTGGAGGCATTTAAAACTGTCCTGAGAGGCTCTAGAAGGATCTGGGTGCCTTTATAAGGGTCCTGACGGGCATTATAAGGGTCTGGGTGCCCTTATAAAAGCCCTGAGAGGAATTAGCAGGGTCTGGGGGACTTTAGAAGGGTCCTGAGGGGCTCTATAATGGTCTGGGGTCCTTTTGAAGGGTCTTCAGGGGCTCTAGAAGGGTCTGGGGACCTCTAGAAAGGCCCTGTGTGGCATTAGAAGGGTCTGGGGGCCTTTAGAATGCTCCTGAGGGGCAGTAGAAGGGTCTGGGGACCTTTATAAGCGTCCTGACGGGATCTAGAAGGGTCTGGGGACATTTATAAATGCCCTGAGGGGCATTAGAAGGGTCTGAGGGCCTTTAGAAAGGTCCTGAGGGGCATTAGAAGGGTCTTGTGGCCTTCATAAGGGTCCTGAAAGGCATTAGAAGGGTCTGGGTGCTTTTAGATGGGTCCTGAGGCAATCTAGAAGGGTCTAGGGGCATTTACATGGGTCTTGAGGGTCATTAGAAGGGTGTGGAGGCCTTTAGAAAGGCCCTGAAAGGCATTAGAAGGGTCTGGGGGCTTTTAGATGGGTCCTGAGGCAATCTAGAAGGGTCTGGGGGGCTTTACATGGGTCTTGAGGGTCTTTAGGAGGGTGTGGATGCCTTTAGAAAGGCCCTGAGGAGCTCTAGTAGGGTCTGGGGTCTATTAGAAGCGTCCTGAGGGGGTCCAGAAGGGTCTGGGGGCCTTTTTAAAGGCCCTCAGGGGGATTATAAGGGTCTCGCGGCCTTTAGAAAGGCCCTGAGTGGCATTAGAAGGGTCTGGGTGCCTTTAGAAATGACGTGAGGGGCATTACAAAAGTATGGGGGCCTTTATAAAGGCACTTAGGGGCATTAGAAGGATCTGGGGGCCTTTAGAATGGTCCTGAGGGGAGTCTAGAAGGGTCTGGAGGCATTTAAAACTGTCCTGAGAGGCTCTAGAAGGGTCCTGGTGCCTTTATAAGGGTCCTGAGGGGCATTAGAAGGGTCTGGGTGCCCTTATAAAAGCCCTGCGGGGAATTAGCAGGGTCTGGGGGACTTTAGAAGGGTCCTGAGGGGCTCTATAAGGGTCTGGGGGCCTTTAGAAGGGTCTTCAGGGGCTCTAGAAGGGTCTGGGGACCTTTAGAAAGGCCCTGTGCGGCATTAGAAGGGTCTGGGGGCCTTTAGAATGCTCCTGAGGGGCAGTAGAAGGGTCTGGGGACCTTTATAAGTGTCCTGACGGGCTCTAGAAGGGTCTGGGAACCTTTATAAATGCCCTGAGGGGCATTAGAAGGGTCTGAGGGCCTTTAGAAAGGTCCTGAGGGGCATTAGAAGGGTCTTGTGGCCTTGATAAGGGTCCTGAAAGGCATTAGAAGGGTCTGGGGGCTTTTAGATGGGTCCTGAGGCAATCTAGAAGGGTCTAGGGGCCTTTACATGGGTCTTGAGGGTCATTAGAAGGGTGTAGAGGCCTTTAGAAAGGCCCTGAAAGGCATTAGACGGGTCTGGGGGCTTTTAGATGGGTCCTGAGGCAATCTAGAAGGGTCTGGGGGGCTTTACATGGGTCTTGAGGGTCATTAGAAGGGTGTGGATGCCTTTAGAAATGCCCTGAGGAGCTCTAGAAGGGTCTGGGGTCTATTAGAAGCGTCCTGAGGGGGTCCATAAGGGTCTGGGGGCCTTTTTAAAGGCCCTCAGGGGGATTATAAGGGTCTCGCGGCCTTTAGAAAGGCCCTGAGTGGCATTAGAAGGGTCTGGGTGCCTTTAGAAATGACGTGAGGGGCATTACAAAAGTATGGGGGCCTTTAGAAAGGCCCTGAGGGGCATTAGAAGGGTCTGGGGGCCTTTAGAATGGTCCTGAGGGGAGTCTAGAAGGGTCTGGAGGCATTTAAAACTGTCCTGAGAGGCTCTAGAAGGGTCCTGGTGCCTTTATAAGGGTCCTGAGGGGCATTAGAAGGGTCTGGGTGCCCTTATAAAAGCCCTGCGGGGAATTAGCAGGGTCTGGGGGACTTTAGAAGGGTCCTGAGGGGCTCTATAAGGGTCTGGGAACCTTTAGAAGGGTCTTCAGGGGCTCTAGAAGGGTCTGGGGACCTTTAGAAAGGCCCTGACGGGCATTAGAATGGTCTGCGGACCTTTAGAAGTGTCCTGAGGGGCTCTAGAATGGTCTGCGAACCTTTATAAATGCCCTGAGGGGCATTAGAAGGGTCTGAGGGCCTTGAGAAAGGTCCTGAGGGGCATTAGAAGGGTCTTGTGGCCTTCATAATGGTCCTGAAAGGCATTGGAAGGGTCTGGAGGCTTTTAGATGGGTCCTGAGGCAATCTAGAAGGGTCTAGGGGCCTTTACATGGGTCTTGAGGGTCATTAGAAGGGTGTGGAGGCCTTTAGAAAGGCCCTGAGGGGCTCTAGAAGGGTCTGGGGTCTATTAGAAGCGTCCTGAGGGGGTCCAGAAGGGTCTGGGGGCCTTTTTAAAGGTCCTCAGGGGGATTATAAGGGTCTCGCAGCCTTTAGAAAGGCCCTGAGTGGCATTAGAAGGTTCTGGGTGCCTTTAGAAATGTCCTGAGGGGCTCTTGAAGGGTCTGGGGGCCATTAGAAATGTCCTGAGGGTCATTCGAAGGGTATGGGGGCCTTTAGAAAGGCCCTGAGGGGCATTACAAGGGTCTGGGGTCATATAGAAAGGCCCTGAGAGGTTCTAGAAGTGTCTGGGGTACTTTAGAAAGGCCCTGTGGGGCATTAGAAGGGTCTGGGGGCCTTTAGAAGGGTCCTGAGGTGCATTAGAAGGGTCTGGGGGCCTTTAGAATGGTCCTGAGGGGGTCTAGAAGGGTCTGGAGGCATTTAAAACTGTCCTGAGAGGCTCTAGAAGGGTCTGGGTGCCTTTATAAGGGTCCTGAGGGGCATTTGAAGGGTCTTGTGGCCCTTATAATAGTCCTGAGTAGAATTAGCATGGTCAGGGGGACTTTAGAAGGGTCCTGAGGGGCATTAGAATGGTCTGGGCGCCTTTAGAAGGGTCCTGAGGGGCATTAGAAGGGTCTGGGGGCTTTTAGATGGGTCCTGAGGCAATCTAGAAGGGTCTGGGGGCCTTTACATGGGTCTTGAGGGTCATTAGAAGGGTGTGGAGGCCTTTAGAAAGGCCCTGAGGGGCTCTAGAAGGGTCTGGGGGCTATTAGAAGCGTCCTGAGGGGGTCCAGAAGGGTCTGGGGGCCTTTTTAAAGGTCCTTAGGGGGATTATAAGGGTCTCGCAGCCTTTAGAAAGGCCCTGAGTGGCATTAGAAGGTTCTGGGTGCCTTTAGAAATGTCCTGAGGGGCTCTAGAAGGGTCTGGGGGCCTTTAGAAGGGTCTTCAGGGGCATTAGAAGGGTATGGGGGCCTTTAGAAAGGCCCTGAGGGGCATTACAAGGGTCTGGGGTCATATAGAAAGGCCCTGAGAGGTTCTAGAAGTGTCTGGGGTACCTTAGAAAGGTCCTGAGGTGCATTAGAAGGGTCTGGGGGCCTTTAGAATGGACCTGAGGGGGTCTAGAAGGGTCTGGAGGCATTTAAAACTGTCCTGAGAGGCTCTAGAAGGGTCTGGGTGCCTTTATAAGGGCCCTGAGGGGAATTAGCAGGGTCTGGGGGACTTTAGATGGGTCCTGAGGGGCTCTATAAGGTCTGGGGGCCTTTAGAAAGGTCCTGAGCGGCATTAGAAGGGTCTGGGTGCCTTTAGAATGCTCCTGAGGGGCAGTAGAAGGGTCTGGGGACCTTTATAAAGGCCCTGACGGGCATTAGAATGGTCTGCGGGCCTTTAGAAGTGTCCTGAGGGGCTCTAGAATGGTCTGGGGGCCTTTATAAGGGCCCTGACGGGCTCTAGAAGGGTCTGGGAACCTTTATAAATGCCCTGAGGGGCATTAGAAGGGTCTGAGGGCCTTGAGAAAGGTCCTGAGGGGCATTAGAAGGGTCTGGGTGCCTTTAGAAATGTCCTGAGGGGCTCTAGAAAGGTCTGGGGGCCTTTAGATATGTCCTGAGGGGCTCTAGAAGGGTCTGGGGGCCTTTAGAAATGACCTGAGGGGCATTAGAAGGGTATGGGGGTCTTTAGAAAGGCCCTGAGGGGCATTACAAGGGTCTCGGATCATATAGAAAGGGCCTGAGAGGTTCTAGAAGTGTCTGGGGTACTTTATAAAGGCCCTGAGGGGCATTAGAAGGGTCTGGGGGCCTTTAGAAGGGTCCTGCGGGGCATTAGAAGGGTCTGGGTGCCCTTATAAAAGACCTGAAAGGAATTAGCAGGGTCTGGGGGACTTTAGAAGGGTCCTGAGGGGCTCTATAAGGGTCTGCGGGCCTTTAGAAGGGTCTTCAGGGGCTCTAGAAGGGTCTGGGGACCTTTAGAAAGGCCCTGTGGGGCATTAGAAGGGTCTGGGGGCCTTTAGAATGCTCCTGAGGGGCAGTAGAAGGGTCTGGGGACCTTTAGAAAGGCCCTGACGGGCATTAGAATAGTCTGTGGGCCTTTAGAAGTGTCCTGAGGGGCTCTAGAATGGTCTGGGGGCCTTTATAAGGGTCCTGACGGGCTCTAGAAGGGTCTGGGAACCTTTATAAATGCCCTGAGGGGCATTAGAAGGGTCTGAGGGCCTTTAGAAAGGTCCTGAGGGGCTTTAGAAGGGTCTTGTGGCCTTCATAAGGGTCCTGAAAGGCATTAGAAGGGTCTGGGGGCTTTTAGATGGGTCCTGAGGCAATCTAGAAGGGTCTGGGGGCCTTTACATGGGTCTTGAGGGTCATTAGAAGGGTGTGGAGGCCTTTAGAAAGGCCCTGAAATGCATTAGAAGGGTCTGGGGGCTATTAGAATCATCCTGAGGTGGTCCCGGAGGGTCTGGGGGCCTTTTTAAAGGCCCTCAGGGGGATTATAAGGGTCTCGCGGCTTTTAGAAAGGCCCTGAGTGGCATTAGAAGGGTCTGGGTGCCTTTAGAAATGTCCTGAGGGGCTCTAGAAGGGTCTGGGGGCCTTTAGAAATGTCCTGAGGGGCATTAGAAGGGTCTCGCGGCCTTTAGAAAGGCCCTGAGTGGCATTAGAACGGTCTGGGGGCCTTTAGAATGGACCTGAGGGGCATTAGAAGGGTCTGGGGGCCTTTAGAATGGTCCTGAGGGGGTCTAGAAGGGTCTGGAGGCATTTAAAACTGTCCTGAGAGGCTCTAGAAGGATCTGGGTGCCTTTATAAGGGTCCTGACGGGCATTAGAAGGGTCTGGGTGCCCTTATAAAAGCCCTGAGGGGAATTAGCAGGGTCTGGGGGACTTTAGAAGGGTCCTGAGGGGCTCTATAAGGGTCTGGGGGCCTTTAGAAGGGTCTTCAGGGGCTCTAAAAGGGTCTGGGGACCTTTAGAAAGGCCCTGTGGGGCATTAGAAGGGTCTGGGGGCCTTTAGAATGCTCCTGAGGGGGAGTAGAAGGGTCTGGGGACCTTTATAAAGGCCCTGACGGGCATTAGAATGGTCTGCGGGCCTTTAGAAGTGTCCTGAGGTTCTCTAGAATGGTCTGGGGGCCTTTATAAGGGTCCTGACGGGCTCTAGAAGGGTCTGGGAACCTTTATAAATGCCCTGAGGGGCATTAGAAGGGTCTGAGGGCCTTTAGAATGGTCCTGAGGGGCATTAGAAGGGTCTTGTGGCCTTCATAATGGTCCTGAAAGGCATTGGAAGGGTCTGGAGGCTTTTAGATGGGTCCTGAGGCAATCTAGAAGGGTCTAGGGGCCTTTACATGGGTCTTGAGGGTCATTAGAAGGGTGTGGAGGCCTTTAGAAAGGCCCTGAGGGGCTCTAGAAAGGTCTGGGGTCTATTAGAAGCGTCCTGAGGGGGTCCAGAAGGGTCTGGGGGCCTTTTTAAAGGTCCTCAGGGGGGTTATAAGGGTCTCGCAGCCTTTAGAAAGGCCCTGAGTGGCATTAGAAGGTTCTGGGTGCCTTTAGAAATGTCCTGAGGGTCATTAGAAGGGTATGGGGGCCTTTAGAAAGGCCCTGAGGGGCATTACAAGGGTCTGGGGTCATATAGAAAGGCCCTGAGAGGTTCTAGAAGTGTCTGGGGTACTTTAGAAAGGCCCTGAGGGGCATTAGAAGTGTATGGGGGCCTTTAGAAAGGCCCTTAGGGTCATTACAAGGGTCTGGGGTCATATAGAAAGGCCCTGAGAGGTTCTAGAAGTGTCTGGGGTACTTTAGAAAGGCCATGAGGTGCATTAGAAGGGTCTGGGGGCCTTTAGAAGGGTCCTGAGGGGCATTAGAAGGGTCTGGGGGCCTTTAGAATGGTCCTCAGGGGGTCTAGAATGGTCTGGAGGCATTTAAAACTGCCCTGAGATGCTCTAGAAGGTTCTGGGTGCCTTTAGAAATGTCCTGAGGGGCTCTTGAAGGGTCTGGGGGCCTTTAGAAATGTCCTCAGGGTCATTAGAAGGGTATGGGGGCCTTTAGAAAGGCCCTGAGGGGCATTACAAGGGCCTGGGGTCATATAGAAAGGCCCTGAGAGGTTCCAGAAGTGTCTGGGGTACTTTAGAAAGGCCCTGAGGTGCATTAGAAGGGACTGGGGGCCTTTAGAAGGGTCCTGAGGTGCATTAGAAGGGTCTGGGGGCCTTTAGAATGGTCCTGAGGGGCTCTAGAATGGTCTGGAGGCATTTAAAACTATCCTGAGAGGCTCTAGAAGGGTCTGGGTGCCTTTATAAGGGTCCTGAGGGGCATTTGAAGGGTCTTGTGGCCCTTATAATAGCCCTGAGTGGAATTAGCAGGGTCTGGGGGACTTTAGAAGGGTCCTGAGGGGCATTAGAATGGTCTGGGCGCCTTTAGAAGGGTCCTGAGGGGCATTAGAAGGGTCTGGGGGCTTTTAGATGGGTCCTGCGCAATCTAGAAGGGTCTGGGGGTCTTTACATGGGTCTTGAGGGTCATTAGAAGGGTGTGGAGGCCTTTAGAAAGGCCCTGAGGGGCTGTAGAATGGTCTGGGGGCTATTAGAAGCGTCCTGAGGGGGTCCAGAAGGGTCTGGGGGCCTTTTTAAAGGTCCTTAGGGGGATTATAAGGGTCTCGCAGCCTTTAGAAAGGCCCTGAGTGGCATTAGAAGGTTCTGGGTGCCTTTAGAAATGTCCTGAGGGGCTCTAGAAGGGTCTGGGGGCCTTTAGATATGTCCTGAGAGGCTCTAGAAGGGTCTGGGGGCCTTTAGAAATGACCTGAGGGGCATTAGAAGGGTCTGGGGGCCTTTAGAAGGGTCCTGCGGGGCATTAGAAGGGTCTGGGTGCCCTTATAAAAGACCTGAAAGGAATTAGCAGGGTCTGGGGGACTTTAGAAGGGTCCTGAGGGGCTCTATAAGGGTCTGCGGGCCTTTAGAAGGGTCTTCAGGGGCTCTAGAAGGGTCTGGGGACCTTTAGAAAGGCCCTGTGGGACATTAGAAGGGTCTGGGGGCCTTTAGAATGCTCCTGAGGGGCAGTAGAAGCGTCTGGGGACCTTTATAAAGGCCCTGACGGGCATTAGAATAGTCCGTGGGCCTTTAGAAGTGTCCTGAGGGGCTCTAGAATGGTCTGGGGGCCTTTATAAGGGTCCTGACGGGCTCTAGAAGGGTCTGGGAACCTTTATAAATGCCCTGAGGGGCATTAGAAGGTTCTGAGGGCCTCTAGAAAGGTCCTGAGGGGAATTAGAAGGGTCTTGTGGATTTCATAAGGGTCCTGAAAGGCATTAGAAGGGTCTGGGGGCTTTTAGATGGGTCCTGAGGCAATCTAGAAGGGTCTGGGGGCCTTTACATGGGTCTTGAGGGTCATTAGAATGGTGTGGAGGCCTTTAGAAAGGCCCTGAAATGCATTAGAAGGGTCTGGGGGCTATTAGAAGCATCCTGAGGGGGTCCCGGAGGGTCTGGGGGCCTTTTTAAAGGCCCTCAGTGGGATTATAAGGGTCTCGCGGCCTTTAGAAAGGCCCTGAGTGGCATTAGAAGGGTCTGGGTGCCTTTAGAAATGTCCTGAGGGGCTCTAGAAGGGTCTGGGGGCCTTTAGAAATGTCCTGAGGGGCATTAGAAGGGTCTGGGGGCCTTTAAAAACGCCCTGAGGGGCATTACAAGGGTCTGGGGTCATATAGAAAGGCCCTGAGAGGTTCTAGAAATGTCTGGGGTACTTTAGAAAGGCCCTGAGGGGCATTAGAAGGGTCTGGGGGCCTTTAGAAAGGCCCTGAGGGGCATTAGAAGGGTCTGGGGGCCTTTAGAATGCTCCTGAGGGGCAGTAGAAGGGTCTGGGGACCTTTATAAGTGTCCTGACGGGCTCTAGAAGGGTCTGGGAACCTTTATAAATGCCCTGAGGGGCATTAGAAGGGTCTGAGGGCCTTTAGAAAGGTCCTGAGGGGCATTAGAAGGGTCTTGTGGCCTTGATAAGGGTCCTGAAAGGCATTAGAAGGGTCTGGGGGCTTTTAGATGGGTCCTGAGGCAATCTAGAAGGGTCTAGGGGCCTTTACATGGGTCTTGAGGGTCATTAGAAGGGTGTGGAGGCCTTTAGAAAGGCCCTGAAAGGCATTAGAAGGGTCTGGGGGCTTTTAGATGGGTCCTGAGGCAATCTAGAAGGGTCTGGGGGGCTTTATATGGGTCTTGAGGGTCATTAGGAGGGTGTGGATGCCTTTAGAAAGGCCCTGAGGAGCTCTAGAAGGGTCTGGGGTCTATTAGAAGCGTCCTGAGGGGGTCCAGAAGGGTCTGGGGGCCTTTTTAAAGGCCCTCAGGGGGATTATAAGGGTCTCGCGGCCTTTAGAAAGGCCCTGAGTGGCATTAGAAGGGTCTGGGTGCCTTTAGAAATGACGTGAGGGGCATTACAAAAGTATGGGGGCCTTTAGAAAGGCCCTTAGGGGCATTAGAAGGATCTGGGGGCCTTTAGAATGGTCCTGAGGGGAGTCTAGAAGGGTCTGGAGGCATTTAAAACTGTCCTGAGAGGCTCTAGAAGGGTCCTGGTGCCTTTATAAGGGTCCTGAGGGGCATTAGAAGGGTCTGGGTGCCCTTATAAAAGCCCTGCGGGGAATTAGCAGGGTCTGGGGGACTTTAGAAGGGTCCTGAGGGGCTCTATAAGGGTCTGGGGGCCTTTAGAAGGGTCTTCAGGGGCTCTAGAAGGGTCTGGGGACCTTTAGAAAGGCCCTGTGGGGCATTAGAAGGGTCTGGGGGCCTTTAGAATGCTCCTGAGGGGCAGTAGAAGGGTCTGGGGACCTTTATAAAGGCCCTGACGGGCATTAGAATGGTCTGCGGGCCTTTAGAAGTGTCCTGAGGGGCTCTAGAATGGTCTGGGGGCCTTTATAAGGGTCCTGACGGGCTCTAGAAGGGTCTGGGAACCTTTATAAATGCCCTGAGGGGCATTAGAAGGGTCTGAGGGCCTTTAGAAAGGTCCTGAGGGGCATTAGAAGGGTCTTGTGGCCTTCATAATAGTCCTGAAAGGCATTGGAAGGGTCTGGAGGCTTTGAGATGGGTCCTGAGGTAATCTAGAAGGGTCTAGGGGCCTTTACATGGGTCTTGAGGGTCATTAGAAGGGTGTGGAGGCCTTTAGAAAGGCCCTGAGGGGCTCTAGAAGGGTCTGGGGTCTATTAGAAGCGTCCTGAGGGGGTCCAGAAGGGTCTGGGGGCCTTTTTAAAGGTCCTCAGGGGGATTATAAGGGTCTCGCAGCCTTTAGAAAGGCCCTGAGTGGCATTAGAAGGTTCTGGGTGCCTTTAGAAACGTCCTGAGGGGCTCTTGAAGGGTCTGGGAGCCATTAGAAATGTCCTGAGGGTCATTAGAAGGCTATGGGGGCCTTTAGAAAGGCCCTGAGGGGCATTACAAGGGTCTGGGGTCATATAGAAAGGCCCTGAGAGGTTCTAGAAGTGTCTGGGGTACTTTAGAAAGGCCCTGAGGGGCATTAGAAGGGTCTGGGGGCCTTTAGAAGGGTCCTGAGGGGCATTAGAAGTGTATGGGGGCCTTTAGAAAGGCCCTTAGGGTCATTACAAGGGTCTGGGGTCATATAGAAAGGCCCTGAGAGGTTCTAGAAGTGTCTGGGGTACTTTAGAAAGGCCATGAGGTGCATTAGAAGGGTCTGGGGGCCTTTAGTAGGGTCCTGAGGGGCATTAGAAGGGTCTGGGGGCCTTTAGAATGGTCCTGAGGGGGTCTAGAATGGTCTGGAGGCATTTAAAACTGTCCTGAGATGCTCTAGAAGGTTCTGGGTGCCTTTAGAAATGTCCTGAGGGGCTCTTGAAGGGTCTGGGGGCCTTTAGAAATGTCCTGAGGGTCATTAGAAGGGTATGGGGGCCTTTAGAAAGGCCCTGAGGGGCATTACAAGGGTCTGGTGTCATATAGAAAGGCCCTGAGAGGTTCTAGAAGTGTCTGGGGTACTTTAGAAAGGCCCTGAGGTGCATTAGAAGGGACTGGGGGCCTTTAGAAGGGTCCTGAGGTGCATTAGAAGGGTCTGGGGGCCTTTAGAATGGTCCTGAGGGGGTCTAGAAGGGTCTGGAGGCATTTAAAACTGTCCTGAGAGGCTCTAGAAGGGTCTGGGTGCCTTTATAAGGGTCCTGAGGGGCATTTGAAGGGTCTTGTAGCCCTTATAATAGCCCTGAGTGGAATTAGCAGGATCTGGGGGACTTTAGAAGGGTCCTGAGGGGCATTAGAATGGTCTGGGCGCCTTTAGAAAGGTCCTGAGGGGCATTAGAAGGGTCTGGGGGCTTTTAGATGGGTCCTGCGCAATCTAGAAGGGTCTGGGGGCCTTTACATGGGTCTTGAGGGTCATTAGAAGGGTGTGGAGTCCTTTAGAAAGGCCCTGAGGGGCTGTAGAATGGTCTGGGGGCTATTAGAAGCGTCCTGAGGGGGTCCAGAAGGGTCTGGGGGCCTTTTTAATGGCCCTTATGGGGATTATAACGGTCTCGCAGCCTTTAGAAAGGCCCTGAGTTGCATTAGAAGGTTCTGGGTGCCTTTAGAAATGTCCTGAGGGGCTCTAGAAGGGTCTGGGCGCCTTTAGAAGGGTCTTCAGGGGCATTAGAAGGGTATGGGGGCCTTTAGAAAGGCCCTGAGGGGCATTACAAGGGTCTGGGGTCATATAGAAAGGCCCTGAGAGGTTCTAGAAGTGTCTGGGGTACTTTAGAAAGGCCCTGAGGGGCATTAGAAGGGTCTGGGGGCCTTTAGAATGGACCAGAGGGGGTCTAGAAGGGTCTGGAGGCATTTAAAACTGTCCTGAGAGGCTCTAGAAGGGTCTGGGAGCCTTTATAAGTGCCCTGAGGGGAATTAGCAGGGTCTGGGGGACTTTAGAAGGGTCCTGAGGGGCTCTATAAGGGTCTGGGGGCCTTTAGAAAGGTCCTGAGCGGCATTAGAAGGGTCTGGGTGCCTTTAGAATGCTCCTGAGGGGCAGTAGAAGGGTCTGGGAACCTTTATAAAGGCCCTGACGGGCATTAGAAGGGTCTGCGGTCCTTTAGAAGTGTCCTGAGGGGCTCTAGAATGGTCTGGGGGCCTTTATAAGGGTCCTGACGGGCTCTAGAAGGGTCTGGGATCCTTTATAAATGCCCTGAGGGGCATTAGAAGGGTCTGAGGGCATTTAGAAAGGTCCTGAGGGGCATTAGAAGGGTCTGGTGGCCTTCATAAGGGTCCTGAAAGGCATTAGAAGGGTCTGGGGGCTTTTAGATGGGTCCTGAGGCAATCTAGAAGGGTCTAGGGGCCTTTACATGGGTCTTGAGGGTCATTAGAAGGGTGTGGAGGCCTTTAGAAAGGCCCTGAAAGGCATTAGAAGGGTCTGGGGGCTTTTAGATGGGTCCTGAGGCAATCTAGAAGGGTCTGGGGGGCTTTACATGGGTCTTGAGGGTCATTAGGAGGGTGTGGATGCCTTTAGAAAGGCCCTGAGGAGCTCTAGAAGGGTCTGGGGTCTATTAGAAGCGTCCTGAGGGGGTCCAGAAGGGTCTGGGGGCCTTTTTAAAGGCCCTCAGGGGGATTATAAGGGTCTCGCGGCCTTTAGAAAGGCCCTGAGGGGCATTAGAAGGATTTCGGGGCCTTTAGAATGGTCCTGAGGGGAGTCTAGAAGGGTCTGGAGGCATTTAAAACTGTCCTGAGAGGCTCTAGAAGGGTCCTGGTGCCTTTATATGGGTCCTGAGGGGCATTAGAAGGGTCTGGGTGCCCTTATAAAAGCCCTGCGGGGAATTAGCAGGGTCTGGGGGACTTTAGAAGGGTCCTGAGGGGCTCTATAAGGGTCTGGGGCCTTTGGAAGGGTCTTCAGGGGCTCTAGAAGGGTCTGGGGACCTTTAGAAAGGCCCTGTGGGGCATTAGAAGGGTCTGGGGGCCTTTAGAATGCTCCTGAGGGGCAGTAGAAGGGTCTGGGGACCTTTATAAAGGCCCTGACGGGCATTAGAATGGTCTGCGGGCCTTTAGAAGTGTCCTGAGGGGCTCTAGAATGGTCTGGGGGCCTTTATAAGGGTCCTGACGGGCTCTAGAAGGGTCTGGGAACCTTTATAAATGCCCTGAGGGGCATTAGAAGGGTCTGAGTGCCTTTAAAAAGGTCCTGAGGGGCATTAGAAGGGTCTTGTGGCCTTCATAAGGGTCCTGAAAGGCATTAGAAGGGTCTGGAGGCTTTTAGATGGGTCCTGAGGCAATCTAGAAGGGTCTAGGGGCCTTTACATAGGTCTTGAGGGGCATTAGAAGGGTCTGAGGGCCTTTAGAAGGGTCCTGAGGGGCATTAGAAGGGTCTGGGGGCTTTTAGATGGGTCCTGAGGCAATCTAGAAGGGTCTGGGGGCCTTTACATGGGTCTTGAGGGTCATTAGAAGGGTGTGGAGGCCTTTAGAAAGGCGCTGAGGGGCTCTAGAAGGGTCTGGGGGCTATTCGAAGCGTCCTGAGAGGGTACAGAAGGGTCTGGGGGCCTTTTTAAAGGCCCTCAGAGGGATTATAAGGGTCTCGCGGCTTTTAGAATTACCCTGAGTGGCATTACAAGGGTCTGGGGTCATATAGAAAGGCCCTGAGAAGTTCTAGAAGTGTCTGGGGTACTTTAGAAAGGCCCTGAGGGGCATTAGAAGGGTCTGGGGACCTTTAGAATGGTCCTGAGGGGTTCTAGAAGAATCTGGAGGCATTTAAAACTGTTCTGAGAGGCTCTAGAAGGGTCTGGGTGCCTTTATAAGGGTCCTGAGGGGCTTTAGAAGGGTCTGGGTGCCCTTATAAAAGCCCTGATAGGAATTAGCAGGGTCTGGGGGACTTTAGAAGGGTCTTCAGGGGCTCTAAAAGGGTCTGGGGACCTTTAGAAAGGCCCTGTCGGGCATTAGAAGGGTCTGGGGGCCTTTAGAATGCTCCTGAGGGGCTCTATAAGGGTCTGGGGACCATTATAAGTGTCCTGACTGGCTCTAGAAGGGTCTGGGAACCTTTATAAATGCCCTGAGGGGCATTAGAAGGGTCTTAGGGCCTTTAGAAAGGTCCTGAGGGTCATTAGAAGGGTCTTGTGGCCTTCATAAGGGTCCTGAAAGGCATTAGAAGGGTCTGGGGGCTTTTAGATGGGTCCTGAGGCAATCTAGAAGGGTCTAGGGGCCTTTACATGGGTCTTGAGGGTCATTAGAAGGGTGTGGAGGCCTTTAGAAAGGCCCTTGAAAGGCATTAGAAGCGTCTGGGGCTATTAGATGGGTCCTTAGGCAATCTAGAAGGGTCTGGGGGCCTTTACATGGGTCTTGAGGATCATTAGAAGGGTGTGGAGGCCTTTAGAAAGGCCCTGAGGGGCTCTAGAAGGGTCTGGGGGCTATTAGAAGCGTCCTGAGAGGGTCCAGAAGGGTCTGGGGGCCTTTTTAAAGGCCCTCAGGGGGATTATAAGGGTCTCGCGGCTTTTAGAAAGGCCCTGAGTGGCATTACAAGGGTCTGGGGTCATATAGAAAGGCCCTGAGAGGTTCTAGAAGTGTCTGGGGTACTTTAGAAATGCCCTGAGGGGCATTAGAAGGGTCTGGGGGCCTTTAGAATGGTCCTGAGGGGGCCTAGAAGGGTCTGGAGGCATTTAAAACTGTCCTGAGAGGCTCTAGAAGGGTCTGGGTGCCTTTATAAGGGTCCTGAGGGGCTTTAGAAGGGTCTGGGTGCCCTTATAAAAGCCCTGAGGGGAATTAGCAGGGTCTGGGGGACTTTAGAAGGGTCCTGAGGGGCTCTATAAGGGTCTGGGGGCCTTTAGAAGGGTCTTCAGGGGCTCTAGAATGGTCTGGGGACCTTTAGAAAGGCCCTGTGGGGCATTAGAAGGGTCTGGGGGCCTTTAGAATGCTCCTGAGGGGCTCTACAAGGGTCTGGGAACCTTTATAAATGCCCTGAGGCGCATTAGAAGGGTCTGAGGGCCTTTAGAAAGGTCCTGAGGGGCATTAGAAGGGTCTTGTGGCCTTCAAAAGGGTCCTGAAAGGCATTAGAAGGGTCTGGGGGCTTTTAGATGGGTCCTGAGGCAATCTAGAAGGGTCTAGGGGCCTTTAAGTGGTTCTTGAGGGTCATTAGAAGGGTGTGGAGGCCTTTGGAAAGGCCCTGAAAGGCATTAGAAGGGTCTGGGGGCTTTTAGATGGGTCCTGAGGCAATCTAGAAGGGTCTGGGGGGCTTTACATGGGTCTTGAGGGTCATTAGAAGGGTGTGGATGCCTTTAGAAAGGCCCTGAGGAGCTCTAGAAGGGTCTGGGGTCTATTCGAAGCGTCCTGAGGGGGTCCAGAAGGGTCTGGGGGCCTTTTTAAAGGCCCTCAGGGGGATTATAAGGGTCTCGCGGCCTTTAGAAAGGCCCTGAGTGGCATTAGAAGGGTCTGGGTACCTTTAGAAATGACGTGAGGGGCATTACAATAGTATGGGGGCCTTTAGAAAGGCCCTGAGGGGCATTAGAAGGGTATGGGGGCCTTTAGAATGGTCCTGAGGGGAGTCTAGAAGGGTCTGGAGGCATTTAAAACTGTCCTGAGAGGCTCTAGAAGGGTCCTGGTGCCTTTATAAGGGTCCTGAGGGGCATTAGAAGATTCTGGGTGCCCTTATAAAAGCCCTGAGGGGAACTAGCAGGGTCTGGGGGACTTTAGAAGGGTCCTGAGGGGCTCTATAAGGGTCTGGGGGCCCTTAGAAGGGTCTTGAGGGGGTCTAGAAGGGTCTGGGGACCTTTAGAAAGGCCCTGTGGGGCATTAGAAGGGTCTGGGGGCCTTTAGAATGCTCCTGAGGAGCAGTAGAAGGGTCTGGGGACCTTTATAAAGGCCCTGACGGGCATTAGAATGGTCTGCGGGCCTTTAGAAGTGTCCTGAGGGGCTCTAGAATGGTCTGGGGGCCTTTATAAGGGTCCTGACGTGCTCTAGAATGGTCTGGGGGCCTTTATAATGGTCCTGACGTGCTCTAGAATGGTCTGGGGGCCTTTATAAGGGTCCTGACGGGCTCTAGAAGGGTCTGGGAACCTTTATAAATGCCCTGAGGGGCATTAGAAGGGTCTGAGGGCCTTTAGAAAGGTCCTGAGGGGCATTAGAAGGGTCTTGTGGCCTTCATAAGGGTCCTGAAAGGCATTAGAAGGGTCTTGGGGCTTTTAGATGGGTCCTGAGGCAATCTAGAAGGGTCTAGGGGCCTTTACATGGGCCTTGAGGGGCATTAGAAGGGTCTGAGGGCCTTTAGAACGGTCCTGAGGGGCATTAGAAGGGTCTGGGGGCTTTTAGATGGGTCCTGAGGCAATCTAGAAGGGTCTGGGGGCCTTTACATGGGTCTTGAGGGTCATTAGAAGGGTGTGGAGGCCTTTAGAAAGGCGCTGAGGGGCTCTAGAAGGGTCTTGGGGCTATTAGAAGCGTCCTGAGGGGGTCCAGAAGGGTCTGGGGGCCTTTTTAAAGGCCCTCAGGGGGATTATAAGGGTCTCGCGGCTTTTAGAAAGGCCCTGAGTGGCATTACAAGGTTCTGGGGTCATATAGAAAGGCCCTGAGAAGTTCTAGAAGTGTCTGGGGTACTTTAGAAATGCCCTGAGGGGCATTAGAAGGGTCTGGGGGCCTTTAGAATGGTCCTGAGGGGTTCTAGAAGGGTCTGGAGGCATTTAAAACTGTCCTGAGAGGCTCTAGAAGGGTCTGGGTGCCTTTATAAGGGTCCTGAGGGGCTTTAGAAGGGTCTGGGTGCCCTTATAAAAGCCCTGAGGGGAATTAGCAGGGTCTGGGGGACTTTAGAAGGGTCCTGAGGGGCTCTATAAGGGTCTGGGGGCCCTTAGAAGGGTCTTCAGGGGCTCTAGAAGGGTCTGGGGACCTTTAGAAAGGCCCTGTCGGGCATTAGAATGGTCTGGGGACCTTTAGAATGCTCCTGAGGGGCTCTATAAGGGTCTGGGGACCTTTATAAGTGTCCTGACTTGCTCTAGAAGGGTCTGGGAACCTTTATAAATGCCCTGAGGGGCATTAGAAGTGTCTGAGGTCCTTTAGAAATGCCCTGAGGGGAATTAGAAGGGTCTGGGGGCCTTTAGAATGGTCCTGAGGGAGTCTAGAAGGGTCTGGGGACCTTTAGAAAGGCCCTGTGGGGCATTAGAAGGGTCTGGGGGCCTTTAGAATGATCCTGAGGGGCAGTAAAAGGGTCTGGGGACATTTATAAAGACCCTGACAGGCATTAGAATGGTCTGCGGGCCTTTAGAAGTGTCCTGAGGGGCTCTAGAATGGTCTGGGGGCCTTTATAAGTGTCCTGACAGGCTCTAGAAGGGTCTGGGAACCTTTATAAATGCCCTGAGGGGCATTAGAATGGTCTGAGGGCCTTTAGAAAGGTCCTGAGGGGCATTAGAAGGGTCTTGTGGCCTTGATAAGGGTCCTGAAAGGCATTAGAAAGGTCTGGGGGCTTTTAGATGGGTCCTCAGGCAATCTAGAAGGGTCTGGGGGCCTTTACATGGGTCTTGAGGGTCATTAGAAGGGTGTGGAGGCCTTTAGAAAGGCCCTGAGTAGCTCTAGAAGGGTCTGGGGTCTATTAGAAGCGTCCTGAGGGGGTCCAGAAGGGTCTGGGGGCCTTTTTAAAGGCCCTCAGGGGGATTATAAGGGTCTCGCGGCCTTTAGAAAGGCCCTGAGTGGCATTAGAAGGGTCTGGGTGCCTTTAGAAATGACGTGAGGGGCATTACAAAAGTATGGGGGCCTTTAGAAAGGCCCTGAGGGGCATTAGAAGCGTCTGGGGGCCTTTAGAATGGTCCTGAGGGGAGTCTAGAAGGGTCTGGAGGCATTTAAAACTGTCCTGAGAGGCTCTAGAAGGGTCCTGGTGCCTTTATAAGGGTCCTTAGGGGCATTAGAAGATTCTGGGTGCCCTTATAAAAGCCCTGAGGGGAACTAGCAGGGTCTGGGGGACTTTAGAAGGGTCCTGAGGGGCTCTATAAGGGACTGGGGGCCTTTAGAAGGGTCTTCAGGGGCTCTAGAAGGGTCTGGGGACCTTTAGAAAGGCCCTGTGGGGCATTAGAAGGGTCTGGGGGCCTTTAGAATGCTCCTGAGGGGCAGTAGAAGGGTCTGGGGACCTTTATAAAGGCCCTGACGGGCATTAGAATGGTCTGCGGGCCTTTAGAAGTGTCCTGAGGGGCTCTAGAATGGTCTGGGGGCCTTTATAAGGGTCCTTACAGGCTCTAGAAGGGTCTGGGAACCTTTATAAATGCCCTGAGGGGCATTAGAAGGGTCTGAGGGCCTTTAGAAAGGTCCTGAGGGGCATTAGAAGGGTCTTGTGGCCTTCATAAGGGTCCTGAAAGGCATTAGAAGGGTCTTGGGGCTTTTAGATTGGTCCTGAGGCAATCTAGAAGGGTCTGGGGGCCTTTACATGGGTCTTGAGGGTCATTAGAAGGGTGTGGAGGCCTTTAGAAAGGCGCTGAGGGGCTCTAGAAGGGTCTTGGGGCTATTAGAAGCGTCCTGAGGGGGTCCAGAAGGGTCTGGGGGCCTTTTTAAAGGCCCTCAGGGGGATTATAAGGGTCTCGCGGCTTTTAGAAAGGCCCTGAGTGGCATTACAAGGTTCTGGGGTCATATAGAAAGGCCCTGAGAAGTTCTAGAAGTGTCTGGGGTACTTTAGAAATGCCCTGAGGGGCATTAGAAGGGTCTGGGGGCCTTTAGAATGGTCCTGAGGGGTTCTAGAAGGGTCTGGAGGCATTTAAAACTGTCCTGAGAGGCACTAGAAGGGTCTGGGTGCCTTTATAAGGGTCCTGAGGGGCGTTAGAAGGGTCTGGGTGCCCTTATAAAAGCCCTGAGGGGAATTAGCAGGGTCTGGCGGACTTTAGAAGGGTCCTGAGGGGCTCTATAAGGGTCTGAGGGCCCTTAGAAGGGTCTTCAGGGGCTCTATAAGGGTCTGGGGACCTTTAGAAAGGCCCTGTGGGGCATTAGAAGGGTCTGAGGGCCTTTAGAAAGGTCCTGAGGGTCATTAGAAGGGTCTTGCGGCCTTCATAAGGGTCCTGAAAGGCATTAGAAGGGTCTGGGGGCTTTTAGATGGGTCCTGAGGCAATCTAGAAGGGTCTAGGGGCCTTTACATGGGTCTTGAGGGTCATTAGAAGGGTGTGGAGGCCTTTAGAAAGGCCCTGAAAGGCATTAGAAGGGTCTGGGGGCTATTAGATGGGTCCTTAGGCAATCTAGAAGGGTCTGGGGGCCTTTACATGGGTCTTGAGGGTCATTAGAAGGGTGTGGAGGCCTTTAGAAAGGCCCTGAGGGGCTCTAGAAGGGTCTTGGGGCTATTAGAAGCGTTCTGAGGGTGTCCAGAAGGGTCTGGGGGCCTTTTTAAAGGCCCTCAGGGGGATTATAAGGGTCTCGCGGCCTTGAGAAAGGCCCTGAGTGGCATTACAAGGGTCTGGGGTCATATAGAAAGGCCCTGAGAGGTTCTAGAAGTGTCTGGGGTACTTTAGAAAGGCCCTGAGGGGCATTAGAAGGGTCTGGGGGCCTTTAGAATGGTCCTGAGGGGGTCTAGAAGGGTCTGGAGGCATTTAAAACTGTCCTGAGAGGCTCTAGAAGGGTCTGGGTGCCTTTATAAGGGTCCTGAGGGGCATTAGAAGGGTCTGGGTGCCCTTATAAAAGCCCTGAGGGGAATTAGCAGGGTCTGGGGGACTTTAGAAGGGTCCTGAGGGGCTCTATAAGGGTCTGGGGGCCTTTAGAAGGGTCATCAGGGGTTATAGAGGGGTCTGGGGACCTTTAGAAAGGCCCTGTGGGGCATTAGAAGGGTCTGGGGGCCTTTAGAATGATCCTGAGGGGCAGTAGAAGGGTCTGGGGACCTTTATAAGGGTCCTGACGGGCTCTAGAAGGGTCTGAGGGCCTTTAGAATGCTCCTGAGGGGCATTAGAAGGGTCTTGTGGCCTTCATAAGGGTCCTGAAAGGCATTGGAAGGGTCTGGGGGCTTTTAGATGGGTCCTGAGGCAATCTAGAAGGGTCTGGGGGCCTTTACATGGGTCTTGAGGGTCAATAGAAGGGTGTGGAGGCCTTTAGAAAGGCCCTGAGGGGCACTAGAAGGGTCTGGGGGCTATTAGAAGCGTCCTGAGGGGTTTCTAGAAGGGTCTGGGGGCCTTTAGAAATGACCTGAGGGGCATTAGAAGAGTATGGAGGCCTTTAGAAAGGCCCTGATGGGCATTAGAAGGGTCTGGAGGCCTTTAGAATGGTCCTGAGGGGGTCTAGAAGGGTCTGGAGGCATTTAAAACTGTCCTGAGAGGCTCTAGAAGGGTCTGGGTGCCTTTATAAGGGTCCTGAGGGGCATTAGAAGGGTCTGGGTGCCCTTATAAAAGCCCTGAGGGGAATTAGCAGGGTCTGGGGGACTTTAGAAGGGTCCTGAGGGGCTCTATAAGGGTCTGGGGGCCTTTAGAAGGGTCTTCAGGGGCGCTAGAAGGGTCTGGGGACCTTTAGAAAGGCCCTGTGGGGCATTAGAAGGGTCTGGGGGCCTTTAGAATGTTCCTGAGGGGCAGTAGAAGGGTCTGGGGACATTTATAAAGGCCCTGACAGGCATTAGAATGGTCTGCGGGATTTAGAAGTGTCCTGAGGGGCTCTAGAATGGTCTGGGGGCCTTTATAAGTGTCCTGACAGGCTCTAGAAGGGTCTGGGAACCTTTATAAATGCCCTCAGGGGGATTAGAAGGGTCTGAGGGCCTTTAGAAAGGTCCTAAGGGGCATTAGAAGGGTCTTGTGGCCTTGATAAGGGTCCTGAAAGGCATTAGAAGGGTCTGGGGGCTTTTAGATGGGTCCTCAGGCAATCTAGAAGGGTCTGGGGGCCTTTACATGGGTCTTGAGGGTCATTAGAAGGGTGTGGAGGCCTTTAGAAAGGCCCTTGGGAGCTCTAGAAGGGTCTGGGGGCTATTAGAAGCGTCCTGAGGGGGTCCAGAAGGGTCTGAGGGCCTTTTTAAAGGCCCTCAGGTGGATTATAAGGGTCTCGCGGCCTTTAGAAAGGCCCTGAGTGGCATTAGAATGGTCTGGGTGCCTTTAGAAATGACCTGAGGGGCATTAGAAGGGTATGGGAGCCTTTAGAAAGGCCCTGAGGGGCATTAGAAGGGTCTGGGGGCCTTTAGAATGGTCCTGAGGGGGTCTAGAAGTGTCTGGAGGCATTTAAAACTGTCCTGAGAGGCTCTAGAAGGGTCTGGGTGCCTTTATAAGGGTCCTGAGGGGCATTAGAAGGGTCTGGGTGCCTTTATAAAAGCCCTGAGGGGAATTAGCAGGGTCTGGGGGACTTTAGAAGGGTCCTGAGGGGCTCTATAAGGGTCTTGGGGCCTTTAGAATGGTCTTCAGGGGCTCTAGAAGGGTCTGAGGACCTTTATAAAGGCCCTGTGGGGCATTAGAAGGGTCTGGGGGCCTTTAGAATGTTCCTGAGGGGCAGTAGAAGGGTCTGGGGACCTTTAGAAAGGTCCTGGACGGGCATTAGAATGGTCTGCGGGCCTTTAGAAATGTCCTGTGGGGCTCTAGAATGGTCTGGGGGCCTTTATAAGGGTCCTGACGGGCTCTAGAAGGGTCTGGGAACCTTTATAAATGCCCTGAGGGGCATTAGAAGGGTCTTGTGGCCTTCATAAGGGTCCTGAAAGGCATTAGAAGGCTCTGGGGGCTTTTAGATGGGTCCTGAGGCAATCTAGAAGGGTCTGGGGGCCTTTACATGGGTCTTGAGTGTCATTAGAAGGGTGTGGAGGCCTTTAGAAAGGCCCTGAAAGGCATTAGAAGGGTCTGGGGGCCTTTAGATGGGTCCTGAGGCAATCTAGAAGGGTCTGGGGGCCTTTACATGGGTCTTGAGGGTCATTAGAAGGGTGTGGATGCCTTTAGGAAGGCCCTGAGGATCTCTAGAAGGGTCTGGGGTCTATTAGAAGCGTCCTGAGGGGGTCCAGAAGGGTCTGGGGGCATTTTTAAAGGCCCTCAGGGGGATTATAAGGGTCTCGCGACCTTTAGAAAGGCCCTGAGTGGCATTAGAAGGGTCTGGGTGCCTTTAGAAATGACGTGAGGGGCATTACAAAAGCATGGGGGCCTTTAGAAAGGCCCTGAGGGGCATTAGAAGGGTCTGGGGGCCTTTAGAATGGTCCTGAGGGGGGTCTAGAAGCGTCTGGAGGCATTTAAAACTGTCCTGAGAGGCTCTAGAAGGGTCTGGGTGCCTTTATTAGGGTCCTGAGGGGCATTAGAAGGGTCTGGGTGCCCTTATAAAAGCCCTGCGGGGAATTAGCAGGGTCTGGGGGACTTTAGAAGGGTCCTGAAGGGCTCTATAAGGGTCTGGGGGCATTTAGAAGGGTCTTCAGGGGCTCTAGAAGGGTCTGGGGACCTTTAGAAAGGCCCTGTGGGGCATTAGAAGGGTCTGGGGGCCTTTAGAATGCTCCTGAGGGGCAGTAGAAGGGTCTGGGGTCCTTTATAAAGGCCCTGACGGGCATTAGAATGGTCTGCGGGCCTTTAGAAGTGTCCTGAGGGGCTCTAGAATGGTCTGGGGGCCTTTAAAAGGGTCCTGACGGGCTCTAGAAGGGTCTGGGAACCTTTATAAATGCCCTGAGGGGCATTAGAAGGGTCTGAGGGCCTTTAGAAAGGTCCTGAGGGGCATTAGAAGGGTCTTGTGGCCTTCATAAGGGTCCTGAGGGGCATTAGAAGGCTCTGGGGGCTTTTAGATGGGTCCTGAGGCAATCTAGAAGGGTCTAGGGGCCTTTACATGGGCCTTGAGGGGCATTAGAATGGTCTGAGGGCCTTTAGAAAGGTCCTGAGGGGCATTAGAATGGTCTGGGTGCTTTTAGATGGGTCCTGAGGCAATCTAGAAGGGTCTGGGTGCCTTTACATGGGTCTTGAGGGTCATTAGAAGGGTGTGGAGGCCTTTAGAAAGGCGCTGAGGGGCTCTAGAAGGGTCTGAGGGCTATTAGAAGCGTCCTGAGGGGGTCCAGAAGGGTCTGGGGGCCTTTTTAAAGGCCCTCAGGGGGATTATAAGGGTCTCGCGGCCTTTAGAAAGGCCCTGAGTGGCATTACAAGGGCCTGGGGTCATATAGAAAGGCCCTGAGAAATTCTAGAAGTGTCTGGGGTACTTTAGAAAGGCCCTGAAGGGCATTAGAAGGGTCTGGGGGCCTTTAGAATGGTCCTGAGGGGGTCTAGAAGGGTCTGGAGGCATTTAAAACTGTCCTGAGAGGCTCTAGAAGGGTCTGGGTGCCTTTATAAGGGTCCTGAGGGGCATTAGAAGGGTCTGGGTGCCCTTATAAAAGCCCTGAAAGGAATTAACAGGGTCTGGGGGCCTTTAGAAGGGTCCTGAGGGGCTCTATAAGGGTCTGGGGGCCTTTAGAAGGGTCTTCAGGGGCTCTAGAAGGGTCTGGGGACCTTTAGAAAGGCCCTGTGGGGCATTAGAAGGGTCTGGGGGCCTTTAGAATGCTCCTGAGGGGCAGTAGAAGGGTCTGGGAACCTTTAGAAAGGCCCTGACGGGCATTAGAATGGTCTGCGGGATTTAGAAGTGTCCTGAGGGGCTCTAGAATGGTCTGGGGGCCTTTATAAGTGTCCTGACGGGCTCTAGAAGGGTCTGGGAACCTTTATAAATGCCCTGAGGGGCATTAGAAGGGTCTGAGGGCATTTAGAAAGGTCCTGACGGGCATTAGAAGGGTCCTGTGGCCTTGATAAGGGTCCTGAAAGGTATTATAAGGGTCTGGGGGCTTTTAGATGGGTCCTGAGGCAATCTAGAAGGGTCTGGGGGCCTTTACATGGGTCTTGAGGGTCATTAGAAGGGTGTGGAGGCCTTTAGAAAGGCCCTGAGGAGCTCTAGAAGGGTCTGGGGGCTATTAGAAGCGTCCTGAGGGGGTCCAGAAGGGTCTGGGGGCCGTTTTAAAGGCCCTCAGGGGGATTATAATGGTCTCGCGGCCTTTAGAAAGGCCCTGAGTGGCATTAGAAGGGTCTGGGTACCTTTAGAAATGACCTGAGGGGCATTAGAAGGGTATGGGAGCCTTTAGAAAGGCCCTGAGGGGCATTAGAAGGGTCTGGGGGCCTTTAGAATGCTCCTGAGGGGCAGTAGAAGGGTCTGGGGACCTTTATAAGGCCCTGACGGGCATTAGAATGGCCTCCAGGCCTTTAGAAGTGTCCTGAGGGGCTCTAGAATGGTCTGGGGGCCTTTATAAGGGTCCTGACGGGCTCTAGAAGGGTCTGGGAACCTTTATAAATGCCCTGAGGGGCATTAGAAGGGTCTGAGGGCCTTTAGAAAGGTCCTGAGGGGCATTAGAAGGGTCTTGTGGCCTTCATAAGGGTCCTGAAAGGCATTGGAAGGGTCTGGGGGCTTTTAGATGGGTCCTGAGGCAATCTAGAAGGGTCTAGGGGCCTTAACATGGGTCTTGAGGGTCATTAGAAGGGTGTGGAGGCCTTTAGAAAGGCCCTGAAAGGCATTAGAAGGGTCTGGGTGCTATTAGATGGGTCCTTAGGCAATCTAGAAGGGTCTGGGGGCCTTTACATGGGTCTTGAGGGTCATTAGATGGGTGTGGAGGCCTTTAGAAAGGCCCTGAGGGGCTCTAGAAGGGTCTGGGGGCTATTAGAAACGTCCTGAGGGGGTCCAGAAGGGTCTGGGGGACTTTTTAAAGGCCCTCAAGGGGAATTATAAGGGTCTCGCGGCTTTTAGAAAGGCCCTGAGTGGCATTACAAGGGCCTGGAGTCATATAGAAAGGCCCTGAGTGGTTCTAGAAGTGTCTGGGGTACTTTAGAAAGGCCCTGAGAGGCATTAGAAGGGTCTGGGGGACTTTAGAATGGTCCTGAGGGGGTCTAGAAGGGTCTGGAGGCATTTAAAACTGTCCTGAGAGGCTCTAGAAGGGTCTGGGTGCCTTTATAAGGGTCCTGAGGGGCATTAGAATGGTCTGGGTGCCCTTATAAAAGCCCTGAGGGGAATTAGCAGGGTCTGGGGGACTTTAGAAGGGTCCTGAGGGGCTCTATAAGGGTCTGGGGGCCTTTAGAAGGGTCTTCAGGGGCTCTAGAAGGGTATGGGTGCCTTTATAAGGGTCCTGAGAGGCATTAGAAGGGTCTGGGTGCCCTTATAAAAGCCCTGAAAGGAATTAACAGGGTCTGGGGGCCTTTAGAAGGGTCCTGAGGGGCTCTATAAGGGTCTGGGGGCCTTTAGAAGGGTCTTCAGGGGCTCTAGAAGGGTCTGGGGACCTTTAGAAAGGCCCTGTGGGGCATTAGAGGGGTCTGGGGGCCTTTAGAATGCTCCTGAGGGGCAGTAGAAGGGTCTGGGGACCATTAGAAAGGCCCTGACGGGCATTAGAATGGTCTGCGGGCCTTTAGAAGTGTCCTGAGGGGCTCTAGAATGGTCTGGGGGCCTTTATAAGTGTCCTGACGGGCTCTAGAAGGGTCTGGGAACCTTTATAAATGCCCTGAGGGGCATTAGAAGGGTCTGAGGGCCTTTAGAAAGGTCCTGAGGGGCATTAGAAGGGTCTTGTGGCCTTGATAAGGGTCCTGAAAGGCATTATTAGGGTCTGGGGGCTTTTAGATGGGTCCTGAGGCAATCTAGAAGGGTCTGGGGGCCTTTACATGGGTCTTGAGGGTCATTAGAAGGGTGTGGAGGCCTTTAGAAAGGCCCTGAGGAGCTCTAGAAGGGTCTGGGGGCTATTAGAAGCATCCTGAGGGGGTCCAGAAGGGTCTCGGGGCCTTTAGAAAGGCCCTGAGTGGCATTACAAGGGCCTGGGGTCATATAGAAAGGCCCTGAGAAATTCTAGAAGTGTCTGGGGTACTTTAGAAAGGCCCTGAAGGGCATTAGAAGGGTCTGGGGGCCTTTAGAATGGTCCTGAGGGGGTCTAGAAGGGTCTGGAGGCATTTAAAACTGTTCTGAGAGGCTCTAGAAGGGTCTGGGTGCCTTTATAAGGGTCCTGAGGGGCATTAGAAGGGTCTGGGTGCCCTTATAAAAGCCCTGAGGGGAATTAGCAGGGTCTGGGGGACTTTAGAAGGGTCCTGAGGAGCTCTATAAGGGTCTGGGGGCCTTTAGAAGGGTCTTCAGGGGTTCTAGAGAGGTCTGGGGTCCTTTAGAAAGGCCCTGTGGGGCATTAGCAGGGTCTTGGGGCCTTTAGAATTCTCCTGAGGGGCAGTAGAAGGGTCTGGGGACCTTTATAAGGGTCCTGACGGGCTCTAGAATGGTCTGAGGGCCTTTAGAAAGGTCCTGAGGGGCATTAGAAGGGTCTTGTGGCCTTCATAAGGGTCCTGAAAGGCATTAGAAGGGTCTGGGGGCTTTTAGATGGGTCCTGAGGCAATCTAGAAGGGTCTAGGGGCCTTTACATGGGTCTTGAGGGTCATTAGAAGGGTGTGGAGGCCTTTAGAAAGGCCCTGAAAGGCATTAGAAGGGTCTGGGGGCATTTAGATGGGTCCTGAGGCAATCTAGAAGGGTCTGGGGACCTTTACATGGGTCTTGAGGGTCATTAGAAGGGTGTGGAGGCCTTTAGAAAGGCCCTGAGGGGCACTAGAAGGGTCTGGGGGCTATTAGAAGCGTCCTGAGGGGCTCTGGAATGGTCTGGGGGCCTTTATAAGTGTCCTGACGGGCTCTAGAAGGGTCTGGGAACCTTTATAAATGCCCTGAGGGGCATTAGAAGGGTCTGAGGGCCTTTAGAAAGGTCCTGAGGGGCATTAGAAGGGTCTTGTGGCATTGATAAGGGTCCTGAAAGGCATTAGAAGGGTCTGGGGGCTTTTAGATGGGTCCTGAGGCAATCTAGAAGGGTCTGGGGGCCTTTACATGGGTCTTGAGGGTCATTAGAAGGGTGTGGAGGCCTTTAGAAAGGCCCTGAGGGGCTCTAGAATGGTCTGGGGGCTATTAGAAGCGTCCTGAGGAGGTCCAGAAGGGTCTGGGGGCCTTTTTAAAGGCCCTCAGGGGGATTAGAAGGGTCTCGCGGCCATTAGAAAGGCCCTGAGTGGCATTAGAAGGGTCTGGGTGCCTTTAGAAATGACCTGAGGGGCATTAGAAGGGTATGGGAGCCTTCAGATAGGCCCTGAGGGGCATTAGAAGGGTCTGGGGGCCTTTAGAATGGTCCTGATGGGGTCTAGAAGGGTCTGGAGGCATTTAAAACTGTCCTGAGAGGCTCTAGAGGGGTCTGGGTGCCTTTATAAGGGTCCTGAGGGGCATTAGAAGGGTCTGGGTGCCTTTAGAAATGACCTGAGGGGCATTAGAAGGGTATGGGAGCCTTTAGAAAGGCCCTGAGGGGCATTAGAAGGGTCTGGGTGCCTTTAGAATGGTCCTGAGGGGGTCTAGAAGGGTCTGGAGGCATTTAAAACTGTCCTGAGAGGCTCTAGAAGGGTCTGGATGCCTTTATAAGGGTCCTGAGGGGCATTAGAAGGGTCTGGGTGCCCTTATGAAAGCCCTCAGGGGAATTAGCAGGGTCTGGGGGACTTTAGAAGGGTCCTGAGAAGCTCTATAAGGGTCTGGGGGCCTTTAGAAGGGTCTTCAGGGGCTCTAGAAGGGTCTGGGGACCTTTAGAAAGGTCTTCAGGGACTCTATAAGGGTCTGGGTACCGTTAGAAAGGCCCTGTGGGGCATTAGAAGGGTCTGGGGGCCTTTAGAATGCTCCTGAGGGTCAGTATAAGGGTCTGGGGACCTTTATAAGTGTCCTGACGGGTTCTAGAAGGGTCTGGGAACCTTTATAAATGCCCTGAGGGGCATTAGAAGGGTCTGAGGGCCTTTAGAAAGGTCCTGAGGGGCATTAGAAGGGTCTTGTGGCCTTCATAATGGTCCTGAAAGGCATTAGAAGGGTCTGGGGGCTTTTAGATGGGTCCTGAGGCAATCTAGAAGGGTCTAGGGGCCTTTACATGGGTCTTGAGGGTCATTAGAAGGGTGTGGAGGCCTTTGGAAAGGCCCTGAAATGCATTAGAAGGGTCTGGGGGCTTTTAGATGGGTCCTGAGGCAATCTAGAAGGGTCTGGGTGCCTTTATAAGGGTCCTGAGGGGCATTAGAAGGGTCTGGGTGCCTTTAGAATGGTCCTGAGGGGGTCTAGAAGGGTCTGGAGGCATTTAAAACTGTCCTGAGAGGCTCTAGAAGGGTCTGGATGCCTTTATAAGGGTCCTGAGGGGCATTAGAAGGGTCTGGGTGCCCTTATGAAAGCCCTCAGGGGAATTAGCAGGGTCTGGGGGACTTTAGAAGGGTCCTGAGAAGCTCTATAAGGGTCTGGGGGCCTTTAGAAGGGTCTTCAGGGGCTCTAGAAGGGTCTGGGGACCTTTAGAAAGGTCTTCAGGGGCTCTATAAGGGTCTGGGTACCTTTAGAAAGGCCCTGTGGGGCATTAGAAGGGTCTGGGGGCCTTTAGAATGCTCCTGAGGGGCAGTATAAGGGTCTGTGGACCTTTATAAGTGTCCTGACGGGCTCTAGAATGGTCTGGGAACCTTTATAAATGCCCTGAGGGGCATTAGAAGGGTCTTGTGGCCTTCATAAGGGTCCTGAAAGGCATTAGAAGGGTCTGGGGGCTTTTAGATGGGTCCTGAGGCAATCTAGAAGGGTCTGGGGGCCTTTACATGGGTCTTGAGGGTCATTAGAAGGGTGTGGAGGCCTTTAGAAAGGCCCTGAAAGGCATTAGAAGGGTCTGGGGGCTATTAGAAGCGTCCTGAGGGGGTCCAGAAGGGTCTGGGGGCCTTTTTAAAGGACCTCAGGGGGATTATAAGGGTCTCGCGGCCTTTAGAAAGGCCCTGAGTGGCATTAGAAGGGTCTGGGTGCCTTTAGAAAGGCCCTGAGGGGAATTAGAAGGGTCTGGGGGCCTTTAGAATGGTCCTGAGAGGGTCTAGAAGGATCTGGAGGCATTTAAAACTGTCCTGAGAGGCTCTAGAAGGGTCTGGGTGCCTTTATAAGGGTCCTGAGGGGCAGTAGAAGGGTCTGGGTGCCCTTATAAAAGCCCTGAGAGGAATTAGCAGGGTCTGGGGGACTTCAGAAGGGTCCTGAGGGGCTCTATAAAGGTCTGGGGGCCTTTAGAAGGGTCTTCAGGGGCTCTAGAAGGGTCTCGGGACCTTTAGAAAGGCCTTGTTGGGCATTAGAAGGGTCTTGGGGCCTTTAGAATGCTCCTGAGTTGCAGTAGAAGGGTCTGGGGACCTTTATAAGGCCCTGACGGGCATTAGAATGGTCTGTGGGCCTTTAGAAGTGTCCTGAGGGGCTCTAGAATGGTCTGGGGGCCTTTATAAGGGTCCTGAGGGGCTCTAGAAGGGTCTGGGAACCTTTATAAATGCCCTGAGGGGCATTAGAAGGGTCTGAGGGCCTTTAGAAAGGTCCTGAGGGGCATTAGAAGGGTCTTGTGGCCTTCATAAGGGTCCTGAAAGGCATTGGAAGGGTCTGGGGGCTTTTAGATGGGTCCTGAGGCAATCTAGAAGGGTCTAGGGGCCTTTACATGGGTCTTGAGGGTCATTAGAAGGGTGTGGAGGCCTTTAGAAAGGCCCTGAAAGGCATTAGAAGGGTCTGGGGGCTTTTAGATGGGTCCTGAGGCAATCTAGAAGAGTCTGGGGGCCTTTACATGGGTCTTGAGGGTCATTAGAAGGGTGTGGAGGCCTTTAGAAAGGCGCTGAGGGGCACTAGAAGGGTCTGGGGGCTATTAGAAGCGTCCTGAGGGGGTCTAGAAGGGTCTGGGGGCCTTTAGAAATGACCTGAGGGGCATTAGAAGGGTATGGGGGCCTTTAGAAAGGCCCTGAGGGGCATTAGAAGGGTCTGGGGGCCTTTAGAATGGTCCTGAGGGGGTCTAGAAGGGTCTGGAGGCATTTAAAACTGTCCTGAGAGGCTCTAGAAGGGTCTGGGTGCCTTTATAAGGGTCCTGAGGGGCATTAGAAGGGTCTGGGTGCCTTTATAAGGGTCCTGAGGGGCATTAGAAGGGTCTGGGTGCCCTTATAAAAGCCCTGAAAGGAATTAACAGGGTCTGGGGGCCTTTAGAAGGGTCCTGAGGGGCTCTATAAGGGTCTGGGGGCCTTTAGAAGGGTCTTCAGGGGCTCTAGAAGGGTCTGGGGACCTTTAGAAAGGCCCTGTGGGGCATTAGAAGGGTCTGGGGGCCTTTAGAATGCTCCTGAGGGGCAGTAGAAGGGTCTGGGAACCTTTAGAAAGGCCCTGACGGGCATTAGAATGGTCTGCGGGATTTAGAAGTGTCCTGACGGGCTCTAGAAGGGTCTGGGAACCTTTATAAATGCCCTGAGGGGCATTAGAAGGGTCTGAGGGCATTTAGAAAGGTCCTGACGGGCATTAGAAGGGTCCTGTGGCCTTGATAAGGGTCCTGAAAGGTATTATAAGGGTCTGGGGGCTTTTAGATGGGTCCTGAGGCAATCTAGAAGGGTCTGGGGGCCTTTACATGGGTCTTGAGGGTCATTAGAAGGGTGTGGAGGCCTTTAGAAAGGCCCTGAGGAGCTCTAGAAGGGTCTGGGGGCTATTAGAAGCGTCCTGAGGGGGTCTAGAAGGGTCTGGGGGCCGTTTTAAAGGCCCTCAGGGGGATTATAAGGGTCTCGCGGCATTTAGAAAGGCCCTGAGTGGCATTAGAAGGGTCTGGGTGCCTTTAGAAATGACCTGAGGGGCATTAGAAGGGTATGGGAGCCTTTAGAAAGGCCCTGAGGGGCATTAGAAGGGTCTGGGGGCCTTTAGAATGCTCCTGAGGGGCAGTAGAAGGGTCTGGGGACCTTTATAAGGCCCTGACGGGCATTAGAATGGTCTCCAGGCCTTTAGAAGTGTCCTGAGGGGCTCTAGAATGGTCTGGGGGCCTTTATAAGGGTCCTGACGGGCTCTAGAAGGGTCTGGGAACCTTTATAAATGCCCTGAGGGGCATTAGAAAGGTCTGAGGGCCTTTAGAAAGGTCCTGAGGGGCATTAGAAGGGTCTTGTGGCCTTCATAAGGGTCCTGAAAGGCATTAGAAGGGTCTGGGGGCTTTTAGATGGGTCCTGAGGCAATCTAGAAGGGTCTAGGGGCCTTTACATGGGTCTTGAGGGTCATTAGAAGGGTGTGGAGGCCTTTAGAAAGGCCCTGAGGGGCTCTAGAAGGGTCTGGGGGCTATTAGAAACGTCCTGAGGGGGTCCAGAAGGGTCTGGGGGACTTTTTAAAGGCCCTCAAGGGGAATTATAAGGGTCTCGCGGCTTTTAGAAAGGCCCTGAGTGGCATTACAAGGGCCTGGGGTCATATAGAAAGGCCCTGAGTGGTTCTAGAAGTGTCTGGGGTACTTTAGAAAGGCCCTGAGAGGCATTAGAAGGGTCTGGGGGACTTTAGAATGGTCCTGAGGGGGTCTAGAAGGGTCTGGAAGCATTTAAAACTGTCCTGAGAGGCTCTATATGGGTCTGGGGGCCTTTAGAAGGGCCTTCAGGGGCTCTAGAAGGGTATGGGTGCCTTTATAAGGGTCCTGAGGGGCATTAGAAGGGTCTGGGTGCCCTTATAAAAGCCCTGAGAGGAATTAGCAGGGTCTGGGGGACTTCAGAAGGGTCCTGAGGGGCTCTATAGAGGTCTGGGGGCCTTTAGAAGGGTCTTCAGGGGCTCTAGAAGGGTCTGGGGACCTTTAGAAAGGCCTTGTTGGGCATTAGAAGGGTCTTGGGGCCTTTAGAATGCTCCTGAGTTGCAGTAGAAGGGTCTGGGGACCTTTATAAGGCCCTGACGGGCATTAGAATGGTCTGCAGGCCTTTAGAAGTGTCCTGAGGGGCTCTAGAATGGTCTGGGGGCCTTTATAAGGGTCCTGAGGGGCTCTAGAAGGGTCTGGGAACCTTTATAAATGCCCTGAGGGGCATTAGAAGGGTCTGAGGGCCTTTAGAAAGGTCCTGAGGGGCATTAGAAGGGTCTTGTGGCCTTCATAAGGGTCCTGAAAGGCATTGGAAGGGTCTGGGGGCTTTTAGATGGGTCCTGAGGCAATCTAGAAGGGTCTAGGGGCCTTTACATGGGTCTTGAGGGTCATTAGAAGGGTGTGGAGGCCTTTAGAAAGGCCCTGAAAGGCATTAGAAGGGTCTGGGGGCTTTTAGATGGGTCCTGAGGCAATCTAGAAGGGTCTGGGGGCCTTTACATGGGTCTTGAGGGTCATTAGAAGGGTGTGGAGGCCTTTAGAAAGGCGCTGAGGGGCACTAGAAGGGTCTGGGGGCTATTAGAAGCGTCCTGAGGGGGTCTAGAAGGGTCTGGGGGCCTTTAGAAATGACCTGAGGGGCATTAGAAGGGTATGGGGGCCTTTAGAAAGGCCCTGAGGGGCATTAGAAGGGTCTGAGGGCATTTAGAAAGGTCCTGACGGGCATTAGAAGGGTCCTGTGGCCTTGATAAGGGTCCTGAAAGGTATTATAAGGGTCTGGGGGCTTTTAGATGGGTCCTGAGGCAATCTAGAAGGGTCTGGGGGCCTTTACATGGGTCTTGAGGGTCATTAGAAGGGTGTGGAGGCCTTTAGAAAGGCCCTGAGGAGCTCTAGAAGGGTCTGGGGGCTATTAGAAGCGTCCTGAGGGGGTCTAGAAGGGTCTGGGGGCCGTTTTAAAGGCCCTCAGGGGGATTATAAGGGTCTCGCGGCATTTAGAAAGGCCCTGAGTGGCATTAGAAGGGTCTGGGTGCCTTTAGAAATGACCTGAGGGGCATTAGAAGGGTATGGGAGCCTTTAGAAAGGCCCTGAGGGGCATTAGAAGGGTCTGGGGGCCTTTAGAATGCTCCTGAGGGGCAGTAGAAGGGTCTGGGGACCTTTATAAGGCCCTGACGGGCATTAGAATGGTCTCCAGGCCTTTAGAAGTGTCCTGAGGGGCTCTAGAATGGTCTGGGGGCCTTTATAAGGGTCCTGACGGGCTCTAGAAGGGTCTGGGAACCTTTATAAATGCCCTGAGGGGCATTAGAAAGGTCTGAGGGCCTTTAGAAAGGTCCTGAGGGGCATTAGAAGGGTCTTGTGGCCTTCATAAGGGTCCTGAAAGGCATTAGAAGGGTCTGGGGGCTTTTAGATGGGTCCTGAGGCAATCTAGAAGGGTCTAGGGGCCTTTACATGGGTCTTGAGGGTCATTAGAAGGGTGTGGAGGCCTTTAGAAAGGCCCTGAGGGGCTCTAGAAGGGTCTGGGGGCTATTAGAAACGTCCTGAGGGGGTCCAGAAGGGTCTGGGGGACTTTTTAAAGGCCCTCAAGGGGAATTATAAGGGTCTCGCGGCTTTTAGAAAGGCCCTGAGTGGCATTACAAGGGCCTGGGGTCATATAGAAAGGCCCTGAGTGGTTCTAGAAGTGTCTGGGGTACTTTAGAAAGGCCCTGAGAGGCATTAGAAGGGTCTGGGGGACTTTAGAATGGTCCTGAGGGGGTCTAGAAGGGTCTGGAAGCATTTAAAACTGTCCTGAGAGGCTCTATATGGGTCTGGGGGCCTTTAGAAGGGCCTTCAGGGGCTCTAGAAAGGTATGGGTGCCTTTATAAGGGTCCTGAGGGGCATTAGAAGGGTCTGGGTGCCCTTATAAAAGCCCTGAAAGGAATTAACAGGGTCTGGGGGCCTTTAGAAGGGTCCTGAGGGGCTCTATAAGGGTCTGGGGGCCTTTAGAAGGGTCTTCAGGGGCTCTAGAAGGGTCTGGGGACCTTTAGAAAGGCCCTGTGGGGCATTAGAGGGGTCTGGGGGCCTTTAGAATGCTCCTGAGGGGCAGTAGAAGGGTCTGGGGACCTTTAGAAAGGCCCTGACGGGCATTAGAATGGTCTGCGGGCCTTTAGAAGTGTCCTGAGGGGCTCTAGAATGGTCTGGGGGCCTTTATAAGTGTCCTGACGGGCTCTAGAAGGGTCTGGGAACCTTTATAAATGCCCTGAGGGGCATTAGAAGGGTCTGAGGGCCTTTAGAAAGGTCCTGAGGGGCATTAGAAGGGTCTTGTGGCCTTGATAAGGGTCCTGAAAGGCATTATTAGGGTCTGGGGGCTTTTAGATGGGTCCTGAGGCAATCTAGAAGGGTCTGGGGGCCTTTACATGGGTCTTGATGGTCATTAGAAGGGTGTGGAGGCCTTTAGAAAGGCCCTGAGGAGCTCTAGAAGGGTCTGGGGGCTATTAGAAGCATCCTGAGGGGGTCCAGAAGGGTCTCGGGGCCTTTTTAAAGGCCCTCAGGGGGATTATAAGGGTCTCGCGGCCTTTAGAAAGGCCCTGAGTGGCATTACAAGGGCCTGGGGTCATATAGAAAGGCCCTGAGAAATTCTAGAAGTGTCTGGGGTACTTTAGAAAGGCCCTGAAGGGCATTAGAAGGGTCTGGGGGCCTTTAGAATGGTCCTGAGGGGGTCTAGAAGGGTCTGGAGGCATTTAAAACTGTTCTGAGAGGCTCTAGAAGGGTCTGGGTGCCTTTATAAGGGTCCTGAGGGGCATTAGAAGGGTCTGGGTGCCCTTATAAAAGCCCTGAGGGGAATTAGCAGGGTCTGGGGGACTTTAGAAGGGTCCTGAGGAGCTCTATAAGGGTCTGGGGGCCTTTAGAAGGGTCTTCAGGGGTTCTAGAGAGGTCTGGGGTCCTTTAGAAAGGCCCTGTGGGGCATTAGCAGGGTCTTGGGGCCTTTAGAATTCTCCTGAGGGGCAGTAGAAGGGTCTGGGGACCTTTATAAGGGTCCTGACGGGCTCTAGAATGGTCTGAGGGCCTTTAGAAAGGTCCTGAGGGGCATTAGAAGGGTCTTGTGGCCTTCATAAGGGTCCTGAAAGGCATTAGAAGGGTCTGGGGGCTTTTAGATGGGTCCTGAGGCAATCTAGAAGGGTCTAGGGGCCTTTACATGGGTCTTGAGGGTCATTAGAAGGGTGTGGAGGCCTTTAGAAAGGCCCTGAAAGGCATTAGAAGGGTCTGGGGGCATTTAGATGGGTCCTGAGGCAATCTAGAAGGGTCTGGGGACCTTTACATGGGTCTTGAGGGTCATTAGAAGGGTGTGGAGGCCTTTAGAAAGGCCCTGAGGGGCACTAGAAGGGTCTGGGGGCTATTAGAAGCGTCCTGAGGGGGTCTAGAAGGGTCTGGGAGCCTTTAGAAATGACCTGAGGGGCATTAGAAGGGTATGGGGGCCTTTAGAAAGGCCCTGATGGGCATTAGAATGGTCTGCGGGATTTAGAAGTGTCCTGAGGGGCTCTGGAATGGTCTGGGGGCCTTTATAAGTGTCCTGACGGGCTCTAGAAGGGTCTGGGAACCTTTATAAATGCCCTGAGGGGCATTAGAAGGGTCTGAGGGCCTTTAGAAAGGTCCTGAGGGGCATTAGAAGGGTCTTGTGGAATTGATAAGAGTCCTGAAAGGCATTAGAAGGGTCTGGGGGCTTTTAGATGGGTCCTGAGGCAATCTAGAAGGGTCTGGGGGCCTTTACATGGGTCTTGAGGGTCATTAGAAGGGTGTGGAGGCCTTTAGAAAGGCCCTGAGGGGCTCTAGAAGGGTCTGGGGGCTATTAGAAGCGTCCTGAGGAGGTCCAGAAGGGTCTGGGGGCCTTTTTAAAGGCCCTCAGGGGGATTATAAGGGTCTCGCGGCCATTAGAAAGGCCCTGAGTGGCATTAGAAGGGTCTGGGTGCCTTTAGAAATGACCTGAGGGGCATTAGAAGGGTATGGGAGCCTTCAGATAGGCCCTGAGGGGCATTAGAAGGGTCTGGGGGCCTTTAGAATGGTCCTGATGGGGTCTAGAAGGGTCTGGAGGCATTTAAAACTGTCCTGAGAGGCTCTACAAGGGTCTGGGTGCCTTTATAAGGGTCCTGAGGGGCATTAGAAGGGTCTGGGTGCCCTTATAAAAGCCCTGAGTGGAATTAGCAGGGTCTGGGGGACTTTAGAAGGGTCCTGAGGAGCTCTATAAGGGTCTGGAGGCCTTTAGAAGGGTCTTCAGGGGCTCTAGAAGGGTCTGGGGACCTTTAGAAAGGCCCTGTGGGGCATTAGAAGGGTCTGGGGGCCTTTAGAATGCTCCTGAGGGGCAGTAGAAGGGTCTGGGGACCTTTAGAAAGGCCCTGACGGGCATTAGAATGGTCTGCAGGCCTTTAGAAGTGTCCTGAGGGGCTCTAGAATGGTCTGGGGGCCTTTATAAGTGTCCTGACGGGCTCTAGAAGGGTCTGGGAACCTTTATAAATGCCCTGAGGGGCATTAGAAGGGTCTGAGGGCCTTTAGAAAGGTCCTGAGGGGCATTAGAAGGGTCTTGTGGCCTTGATAAGGGTCTTGACAGGCATTAGAAGGGTCTGGGGGCTTTTAGATGGGTCCTGAGGCAATCTAGAAGGGTCTGGGGGCCTTTACATGGGTCTTGAGGGTCATTAGAATGGTGTGGAGGCCTTTAGAAAGGCCCTGAGGGGCATTACAAGGGTCTGGGGGCCTTTAGAAGCGTCTTCAAGGGCTCTAGAAGGGTCTGGGGACCTTTAGAAAGGCCCTGTGGGGCATTAGAAGGGTCTGAGGACCTTTAGAATGCTCCTGAGGGGCAGTAGAAGGGTCTGGGGACCTTTATAAGTGTCCTGACGGGCTCTAGAAGTGTCTGGGAACCTTTATAAATGCCCTGAGGGGCATTAGAAGGGTCTAAGGGCCTTTAGAATGGTCCTGAGGGGCATTAGAAGGTTCTTGTGGCCTTCATAAAGGTCCTGAAAGGCATTAGAAGGGTCTGGGGGCTTTTAGATGGGTCCTGAGGCAATCTAGAAGGGTCTAGGGGCCTTTACATGGGTCCTGAGCATCATTAGAAGGGTGTGGAGGCCTTTAGAAAGGCCCTGAAAGGCATTAGAAGGGTCTGGGTGCTTTTAGATGGGTCCTGAGGCAATCTAGAAGGGTCTGGGGGCCTTTACATGGGTCTTGAGGGTCATTAGAAGGGTGTGGAGGCCTTTAGAAAGGCCCTGAGGGGCTCTAGAAGGGTCTGGGGGCTATTAGAAGCGTCCTGAGGGGGTCTAGAAGGGTCTGGGGGCCTTTTTATAGGCCCTCAGGGGGATTATAAGGGTCTCGCGGCCTTTAGAAAAGCCCTGAGTGGCATTAGAAGGGTCTGGGTGCCTTTAGAAATGACCTGAGGGGCATTAGAAGGGTATGGGGGCCTTTAGAAAGGCCCTGATGGGCATTAGAAGGGTCTGGGGGCCTTTAGAATGGTCCTGAGGGGGTCTAGAAGGGTCTGGAGGCATTTAAAACTGTCCTGACAGGCTCTAGAAGGGTCTGGGTGCCTTTATAAGGGTCCTGAGGGGCATTAGAAGGGTCTGGGTGCCCTTATAAAAGCACTAAAAGGAATTAGCAGGGTCTGGGGGCCTTTAGAAGGGTCCTGAGGGGCTCTATAAGGGTCTGGGGGCCTTTAGAAAGGCCCTGTGGGGCATTAGAAGGGTCTGGGGGCCTTTAGAATGCTCCTGAGGGGCAGTAGAAGGGTCTGGGGACCTTTATAAGGCCCTGACGGGCATTAGAATGGTCTGCGGGACTTTAGAAGTGTCCTGAGGGGCTCTAGAATGGTCTGGGGGCCTTTATAAGGGTACTGACATGCTCTAGAATGGTCTGGGAACCTTTATAAATGCCCTAAGGGGCATTAGAAAGGTCTGAGGGCGTTTAGAAAAGTCCTGAGGGGCATTAGAAGGGTCTGGGGACCTTTAGAATGGTCCTGAGGGGGTCTAGAAGGGTCTGGAGGCATTTAAAACTGTTCTGAGAGGCTCTACAAGGGTCTGGGTGCCATTATAAGGGTCCTGAGGGGCATTAGAAGGGTCTGGGTGCCCTTATAAAAGCCCTGAGGTGCATTAGAAGGGTCTGAGGGCCTTTAGAAAGGTCGTGAGGGGCATTAGAAGGGTCTTGTGGTCTTCATAAGGGTCCTGGAAGGCATTAGAAGGGTCTGGGGGCTTTTAGATGGGTCCTGAGGCAATCTAGAAGGGTCTAGGGGCCTTTACATGGGTCTTGAGGGTCATTAGAAGGGTGTGGAGGCCTTTAGAAAGGCCCTGAAAGGCATTAGAAGGGTCTGGGGGCTTTTAGATGGGTCCTCAGGCAATCTAGAAGGGTCTGGGGGCCTTTACATGGGTCTTGAGGGTCATTAGAACGGTGTGGAGGCCTTTAGAAAGGCCCTGAGGGGCTCTAGAAGGGTCTGGGGGCTATTAGAAGCGTCCTGAGGGGGTCCAGAATGGTCTGGGGGCCTTTAGAAATGACCTGAGGGGCATTAGAAGGGTATGGGGGCCTTTAGAAAGGCCCTGAGGTGCATTAGAAGGGTCTGAGGGCCTTTAGAAAGGTCCTGAGGGGCATTAGAAGGGTCTTGTGGTCTTCATAAGGGTCCTGGAAGGCATTAGAAGGGTCTGGGGGCTTTTAGATGGGTCCTGAGGCAATCTAGAAGGGTCTAGGGGCCTTTACATGGGTCTTGAGGGTCATTAGAAGGGTGTGGAGGCCTTTAGAAAGGCCCTGAAAGGCATTAGAAGGGTCTGGGTGCTTTTAGATGGGTCCTGAGGCAATCTAGAAGGGTCTGGGGGCCTTTACATGGGTCTTGAGGGTCATTAGAAGGGTGTGGAGGCCTTTAGAAAGGCCCTGAGGGGCTCTAGAAGGGTCTGGGGGCTATTAGAAGCGTCCTGAGGGGGTCCAGAATGCTCTCGCGGCCTTTAGAAATGACCTGAGGGGCATTAGAAGGGTATGGGGGCCTTTAGAAAGGCCCTGAAGGGCATTAGAAGGGTCTGGGGGCCTTTAGAATGGTCCTGAGGGGGTCTAGAAGGGTCTTGAGGCATTTAAAACTGTCCTGAGAGGCTCTAGAAGGGTCTGGGTGACTTTATAAGGGTCCAGAGGGCCATTATAAGGGTCTGGGTGCCCTTATGAAAGCCCTGAGGGGAATTAGCAGGGTCTGGGGGCCTTTAGAAAGGTCCTGAGGGGCTCTATAAGGGTCTGGAGGCCTTTAGAAGGGTCTTCAGGGGCTCTAGAAGGGTCTGGGGACCTTTAGAAAGGCCCTGTGGGGCATTAGAAGGGTCTGGGGTCCTTTAGAATGCTCCTGAGGGGCAGTAGAAGGGTCTGGGGACCTTTATAAATGCCCTGAGGGGCAGTAGAAGGGTCTGCGGGCCTTGAGAAGTGTCCTGAGGGGCTCTAGAATGGTCTGGGGGCCTTTAAAAGGGTCCTGACGGGCTCTAGAATGGTCTGGGAACCTTTATAAATGCCCTGAGGGGCATTAGAAGGGTCTGAGGGCCTTTAGAAAGGTCCTGAGGGGCATTAGAAGGGTCTTGTGACCTTCATAAGGGTCCTGAAAGGCATTAGAAGGGTCTGGGGGCTTTTAGATGGGTCCTGAGGCAATCTAGAAGGGTCTAGGGGCCTTTACATGGGTCTTGAGGGGCATTAGAAGGGTCTGGGGGACTTTACAATGGTCCTGAGGGGCTCTATAAGGGTCTGGGGGCCCTTAGAAGGGTCTTCAGGGGTTCTAGAAGGGTCTGGGGACCTTTAGAAAGGCCCTGTGGGGCATTAGAAGGGTCTGGGTGCCTTTAGAATGCTCCTTAGGGGCTCTATAAGGGTCTGGGGACCTTTATAAGTGTCCTGACTGGCTCTAGAAGGGTCTGGGAACCTTTATAAATGCCCTGAGGGGCATTAGAAGGGTCTAAGGGCCTTTAGAAAGGTCCTGAGGGGCATTAGAAGGTTCTTGTGGCCTTCATAAGGGTCCTGAAAGGCATTAGAAGGGTCTGGGGGCTTTTAGATGGGCCCTGAGGCAATCTAGAAGGGTCTAGGGGCCTTTACATGGGTCTTGAGGGTCATTAGAAGGGTGTGGAGGCCTTTAGAAAGGCCCTAAAAGGCATTAGAAGGGTCTGGGGGCCTTTAGAAGGGTCTTCAAGGGCTCTAGAAGGCTTTGGGGACCTTTAGAAAGGCCCTGTGGGGCATTAGAAGGGTCTGGGGGCCTTTAGAATGCTCCTGAGGGGCAGTAGAAGGGTCTGGGGACCTTTAGAAAGGCCCTGACGGGCATTAGAATGGTCTGCGGGACTTTAGAAGTGTCCTGAGGGGCTCTAGAATGGTCTGGGGGCCTTTATAAGGGTACTGACGGGCTCTAGAAGGGTCTGGGAACCTTTATAAATGCCCTAAGGGGCATTAGAAGGGTCTGAGGGCCTTTAGAAAGGTCCTGAGGGGCATTAGAAGGGTCTTGTGGTCTTCATAAGGGTCCTGAAAGGCATTAGAAGGGTCTGGGGGCTTTTAGATGGGTCCTCAGGCAAACTAGAAGGGTCTGGGGGCCTTTACATGGGTCTTGAGGGTCATTAGAACGGTGTGGAGGCCTTTAGAAAGGCCCTGAGGGGCTCTAGAAGGGTCTGGGGGCTATTAGAAGCGTCCTTAGGGGGTCCAGAATGGTCTGGGGGCCTTTAGAAATGACCTGAGGGGCATTAGAAGGGTATGGGGGCCTTTAGAAAGGCCCTGAAGGGCATTAGAAGGGTCTGGGGGCCTTTAGAATGGTCCTGAGGGGGTCTAGAAGGGTCTGGATGCATTTAAAACTGTCCTGAGAGGCTCTAGAAGGGTCTGGGTGACTTTATAAGGGTCCTGAGGGGCATTATAAGGGTCTGGGTGCCCTTATGAAAGCCCTGAGGGGAATTAGCAGGGTCTGGGGGCCTTTAGAAGGGTCCTGAGGGGCTCTATAAGGGTCTGGGGGCCTTTAGAAGGGTCTTCAGGGGCTCTAGAAGGGTCTGGGGACCTTTAGAAAGGCCCTGTGGGGCATTAGAAGGGTCTGGGGTCCTTTAGAATGCTCCTGAGGGGCAGTAGAAGGGTCTGGGGACCTTTATAAATGCCCTGAGGGGCATTAGAAGGGTCTGAGGGCCTTTAGAAAGGTCCTGAGGGGCATTAGAAGGGTCTTGTGGCCTTCATAAGGGTCCTGAAAGGCATTAGAAGGGTCTGGGGGCTTTTAGATGGGTCCTGAGGCAATCTAGAAGGGTCTAGGGGCCTTTACATGGGTCTTGAGGGTCATTAGAAGGGTGTGGATGCCTTTAGAAAGGCGCTGAGGGGCTCTAGAAGGGTCTGGGGGCTATTAGAAGCGTCCTGAGGGGGTCCAGAAGGGTCTGGGGGCCTTTTTAAAGGCCCTCAGGGGGATTATAAGGGTCTCGCGGCTTTTAGAAAGGCCCTGAGTGGCATTACAAGGGCCTGGGGTCATATAGAAAGGCCCTGAGAGGTTCTAGAAGTGTCTGGGGTACTTTAGAAAGGCCCTGAGGGGCATTAGAAGGGTCTGGGGGCCTTTAGAATGGTCCTGAGGGGTTCTAGAAGGGTCTGGAGGCATTTAAAACTGTCCTGAGAGGCTCTAGAAGGGTCTGGGTGCCTTTATAAGGGCCCTGAGGAGCTTTAGAAGGGTCTGGGTGCCCTTATAAAAGACCTGAGGGGAATTAGCAGGGTCTGGGGGACTTTAGAAGGGTCCTGAGGGGCTCTATAAGGATCTTGGGGCCTTTAGAAGGGTCTTCAGGGGCTCTAGAAGGGTCTGGGTACCTTTAGAAAGGCCCTGTGGGGCATTAGAAGGGTCTGGGGGCCTATAGAATGCTCCTGAGGGGCATTAGAAGGGTCTGGGGACTTTTATAATTGTCCTGACGGGCTCTAGAAGGGTCTGGGAACCTTTATAAATGCCCTGAGGGGCATTAGAAGGGTCTGAGGGCCTTTAGAAAGGTCCTGAGGGGCTCTAGAAGGGTCTTGTTGCATTCATAAGGGTCCTGAAAGGCATTAGAAGGGTCTGGGGGCTTTTAGATGGGTCCTGAGGCAATCTAGAAGGGTCTGGGGGCCTTTACATGGGTCTTGAGGGTCATTAGAAGGTTGTGGAGGCCTTTAGAAAGGCCCTGAGGGGCTCTATAAGGATCTTGGGGCCTTTAGAAGGGTCTTCAGGGGCTCTAGAAGGGTCTGGGGACCTTTAGAAAGGCCCTGTAAGGCATTAGAAGGGTCTGGGGGCCTTTAGAATGCTCCTGAGGGGCAGTAGAAGGGTCTGGGGACCTTTATAAATGCCCTGAGTGGCATTAGAAGGGTCTGAGGGCATTTATAAAGGTCCTGAGGGGCATTAGAAGGGTCTTGTGTCCTTCATAAGGGTTCTGAAAGGCATTAGAAGGGTCTGGGGCTTTTAGATGGGTCCTGAGGCAATCTAGAAGGGTCTAGGGGCCTTTACATGGGTCTTGAGGGTCATTAGAAGGGTGTGGAGGCCTTTAGAAAGGCCCTGAAAGGCATTAGAAGGGTCTGGGGGCTTTTAGATGGGTCCTGAGGCAATCTAGAAGGGTCTGGGGGCCTTTACATGGGTCTTGAGTGCCCTTAGAAGGGTGTGGAGGCCTTTAGAAAGGCCCTGAGGGGCTCTAGAAGGGTCTGGGGGCTATTAGAAGCGTCCTGAGGGGGTCCAGAAGGGTCTGGGGGCCTTTTTAAAGGCCCTCAGGGGGATTATAAGGGTCTCGCGGACTTTAGAAAGGCCCTGAGTGGCATTAGAAGGGTCTGGGTGCCTTTTAAAAAGACCTGAGGGGCATTAGAAGGGTATGGGGGCCTTTAGAAAGGCCCTGAGGGGCATTAGAAGGGTCTGGGGGCCTTTAGAAGGGTCCTGAGCGGCATTAGAAGGGTCTGGAGGCATTTAAAACTGTCCTGAGAGGCTCTAGAAGGGTCTGGGTGCCTTTATAAGGGTCCTGAGGGGCATTAGAAGGGTCTGGGTGCCCTTATAAAAGCCCTGAAAGGAATTAGCAGGGTCTGGGTCCTTAGAAGGGTCCTGAGGGGCTCTGTAAGTGTCTGGGGGCCTTTAGAAGGGTCTTCAGGGGCTCTAGAAGTGTCTGGGGACCTTTAGAAAGGCCCTGTGGGGCATTAGAAGGGTCTGGGGGCCTTTAGAATGCTACTGAGGGGCAGTAGAAGGGTCTGGGGACGTTTATAAAGGCCCTGACGGGCATTAGAATCGTCTGCAGGATTTAGAAGTGTCCTGAGAGGCTCTAGAATGTTCTGGGGGCCTTTATACGGGTCCTTACGGGCTCTAGAAGGGTCTGGGAACCTTTATAAATGCCCTGAGGGGCATTAGAAGGGTCTTGTGGCCTTGATAAGGGTCCTGAATTGCATTAGAAGGCTCTGGGGGCTTTTAGATGGGTCCTGAGGCAATCTAGAATGGTCTAGGGGCCTTTACATGGGTCTTGAGGGTCATTAGAAGGGTGTGGAGGCCTTTGGAAAGACCCTGAAAGGCATTAGAAGGGTCTGGGTTCTTTTAGATGGTTCCTGATGCAATCTAGAAGGGTCTGGGGGCCTTTAAATGGGTCTTGAGGGTCATTAGAATGGTGTGGAGGCCTTTAGAAAGGCCCTGAAGGGCTCTATAAGGGTCTGGGGGCCTTTAGAAGGGTCTTCAGGGTCTCTAGAAGGGTCTGGGGACCTTTAGAAAGGCCCTGTGGGGCATTAGAAGGGTCTGGGGGCCTTTAGAATGCTCCTGAGGGGCAGTAGAAGGGTCTGGGGACCTTTATAAAGGCCCTGACGGGCATTAGAATGGTCTGCGGGATTTAGAAGTGTCCTGAGGGGCTCTAGAATGGTCTGGGGGCCTTTATAAGTGTCCTGACGGGCTCTAGAAGGGTCTGGGAACAATTATAAATGCCCTGAGGGGCATTAGAAGGGTCTGAGGGCCTTTAGAAAGGTCCTGAGGGGCATTAGAAGGGTCTTGTGGCCTTGATAAGGGTCCTGAAAGGCATTAGAAGGCTCTGGGGGCTTTTAGATGGGTCCTGAGGCAATCTAGAAGGGTCTAGGGGCATTTACATGGGTCTTGAGGGTCATTAGAAGGGTGTGGAGGCCTTTAGAAAGGCCCTGAAGGGCTCTAGAAGGGTCTGGGGGCTTTTAGATGGGTCCTGAGTGGGTCCAGAAGGGTCTGGGGGCCTTTTTAAAGGCCCTCAGGGGGATTATAAGGGTCTCGCGGCCTTTAGAAAGGCCCTGAGTGGCATTACAAGGGCCTGCGGTCATATAGATAGGCCCTGAGGGGCATTAGAAGGGTCTGGGGGCCTTTAGAATGGTCCTGAGGGGGTCTAGAAGGGTCTGGAGGCATTTAAAACTGTCCTGAGAGGCTCTAGAAGGGTCTGGGTGCCTTTATAAGGGTCCTGACGGGCATTAGAAGGGTCTGGGTGCCCTTATAAAAGCCCTGAGGGGAATTAGCAGGGTCTGGGGGACTTTAGAAGGGTCCTGAGGGGCTCTATAAGGGTCTGGGGGCCTTTAGAAGGGTCTTCAGGGGCTCTTGAAGGGTCTGGGGACCATTAGAAAGGCCCTGTGGGGCATTAGAAGGGTCTGGAGGCCTTTAGAATGCTCCTGAGGGGCAGTAGAAGGGTCTGGGGACCTTTATAAGTGTCCTGACGGGCTCTAGAAGGGTCTGGGGACCTTTATAAATGCCCTGAGGGGCATTAGAAGGGTCTGTGGGCCTTTCGAAAGGTCCTGAGGGGCATTTGAAGGGTCTTGTGGCCTTCATAAGGGTCCTGAAAGGCATTAGAAGGGTCTGGGGGCTTTTAGATTGGTCCTGAGGCAATCTAGAAGGGTCTAGGGGCCTTTACATGGGTCTTGAGGGGCATTAGAAGGGTCTGAGGGCATTTAGAAGGGTCCTGAGGTGCATTAGAAGGGTCTGGGGGCTTTTAGATGGGCCCTGAGGCAATCTAGAAGGGTCTGGGGGCCTTTACATGGGTCTTGAGGGTCATTAGAAGGGTGTGGAGGCCTTTAGAAAGGCGGTGAGGGGCTCTAGAAGGGTCTGGGGGCTATTAGAAGCGTCCTGAGGGGGTCCAGAAGGGTCTGGGGGCCTTTTTAAAGGCCCTCAGGGGGATTATAAGGGTCTCACGGCTTTTAGAAAAGCCCTGAGTGGCATTACAAGGGTCTGGGGTCATATAGGAAGGCCCTGAGAGGTTCTAGATTTGTCTGGGGTACTTTAGAAATGCCCTGAGGGGCATTAGAAGGGTCTGGGGGCCTTTAGAATGGTCCTGAGGTGTTCTAGAAGGGTCTGGAGGCATTTAAAACTGTCCTGAGAGGCTCTAGAAGGGTCTGGGTGCCTTTATAAGGGTCCTGACGGGCTTTAGAAGGGTCTGGGTGCCCTTATAAAAGCCCTGAGGGGAATTAGCAGGGTCTGGGGGCCCTTAGAAGGGTCTTCAGGGGCTCTAGAAGGGTCTGGGGACCTTTAGAAAGGCCCTGTGGGGCATTAGAAGGGTCTGGGGGCCTTTAGAATGCTCCTGAGGGGCAGTAGAAGGGTCTGGGGACCTTTATAAGGGACCTGACGGGCTCTAGAAGGGTCTGGGGACCTTTATAAGGGTCCTGACGGGCTCTAGAAGGGTCTGGGGACCTTTATAAGGGTCCTGACGGGCTCTAGAAGGGTCTGAGGGCCTTTAGAAAGGTCCTGAGGGGCATTAGAAGGGTCTTGTGGCCTTCATAAGGGTCCTGAAAGGCATTAGAAGGGTCTGGGGGATTTTAGATGGGTCCTGGGGCAATCTAGAAGGGTCTAGGGGCCTTTACATGGGTCTTGAGGGTCATTAGAAGGGTGTGGAGGCCTTTAGAAAGGCCCTGAAAGGCATTAGAAGGGTCTGGGGGCTTTTAGATTGGTCCTGAGGCAATCTAGAAGGGTCTGGGGGCCTTTACATGGGTCTTGAGTGTCATTAGAAGGGTGTGGAGGCCTTTAGAAAGGCCCTGAGGGGCTCTAGAAGGGTCTGGGGGCTATTAGAAGTGTCCTGAGGGGGTCCAGAAGGGTCTGGGGGCCTTTTTAAAGGCCCTCAGGGGGATTATAAGGGTCTCGCGGCCTTTAGAAAGGCCCTGAGTGGCATTACAAGGGCCTGGGGTTATATAGAAAGGCCCTGAGGGGCATTAGAAGGGTCTGGGGGCCTTTAGAATGGTCCTGAGGGGGTCTAGAAGGGTCTGGAGGCATTTAAAACTGTCCTGAGAGGCTCTAGAAGGGTCTGGGTGCCTTTATAAAAGCCCTGAGGGGAATTAGCAGGGTCTGGGGGACTTTAGAAGGGTCCTGAGGGGCTCTATAAGGGTCTGGGGGCCTTTAGAAGGGTCTTCAGGGGCTCTAGAAGGGTCTGGGGACCTTTAGAAAGGCCCTGTGGGGCATTAGAAGGGTCTGGACACCTTTAGAATGCTCCTGAGGGGCAGTAGAAGGGTCTGGGGACCTTTATAAGTGTCCTGACGGGTTCTAGAAGGGTCTGGGAACCTTTATAAATGCCCTGAGGGGCATTAGAAGGGTCTGAGGGCCTTTAGAAAGGTCCTGAGGGGCATTAGAAGGGTCTTGTGGCCTTCATAAGGGTCCTGAAAGGCATTAGAAGGGTCTGGGGTCTTTTAGATGGGTCCTGAGGCAATCTAGAAGGGTCTGGGGGCCTTTTCATGGGTCTTCAGTGTCATTAGAAGGGTGTGGAGGCCTTTAGAAAGGCCCTGAAGGGCTCTAGAAGGGTCTGGGGGCTATTAGAAGCGTCCTAAGGGGGTCCAGAAGGGTCTGGGGGCCTTTTTAAAGGCCCTCAGGGGGATTATAAGGGTCTCGCGGCCTTTAGAAAGGCCCTGAGTGGCATTAGAAGGGTCTGGGTGCCTTTAGAATTGACCTGAGGGGCATTACAAGGGTATGGGGGCCTTTAGAAAGGCCCTGAGGGGCATTAGAATGGTCTGGGGGCCTTTAGAATGGTCCTGAGGGGGTCTAGAAGGGTCTGGAGGCATTTAAAACTGTCCTGGGAGGCTCTAGAAGGGTCTGGGTGCCTTTATAAGGGTCCTGAGGGGCATTAGAAGGGTCTGGGTGCCCTTATAAAAGCCGTGAAAGGAATTAGCAGGGTCTGGAGGACTTCAGAAGGGTCCTGAGGGGCTCTATAAGGGTCTGGGGGACTTTAGAAGGGTCTTCAGGGGCTCTAGAAGGGTCTGGGGACCTTTAGAAAGGCCCTGTGGGGCATTAGAAGGGTCTGGGGGCCTTTAGAATGGTCCTGAGGGGGTCTAGAAGGGTCTGGGAACCACTATAAATGCCCTGAGGGGCATTAGAAGGGTCTGAGGGCCTTTAGAAAGGTCCTCAGGGGCATTAGAAGGGTCTTGTGGCCTTCATAATAGTCCTGAAAGGCATTAGAAGGGTCTGGGGGCTTTTAGATGGGTCCTGAGGCAATCTAGAAGGGTCTAGGGGCCTTTACATGGGTCTTGAGGGTCATTAGAAGGTTGTGGAGGCCTTTAGAAAGGCCCTGAGGGCCTCTAGAAGGGTCTGGGGTCTATTAGAAGCGTCCTGAGGGCGTCCAGAAGGGTCTGGGGGCCTTTTTAAAGGTCCTCAGGGGGATTATAAGGGTTTCGCAGCCTTTAGAAAGGCCCTGAGTGGCATTAGAAGGTTCTGGGTGCCTTTAGAAATGTCCTGAGGGGCTCTTGAAGGGTCTGGGGGCCTTTAGAAATGTCCTGAGGGTCATTAGAAGGGTATGGGGGCCTTTAGAAAGGCCCTGAGGGGCATTACAAGGGTCTGGTGTCATATAGAAAGGCCCTGAGAGGTTCTAGAAGTGTCTGGGGTAATTTAGAAAGGCCCTGCGGGGCATTAGAAGGGTCTGGGGGCCTTTAGAAGGGTCCTGAGGGGCATTAGAAGGGTCTGGGGGCCTTTAGAAAGGTCCTCAGGGGCATTAGAAGTGTCTGGGGGCCATTAGAATGGTCCTGAGGGGGTCTAGAAGGGTCTGGAGACATTTAAAACTTTCCTGAGAGGCTCTAGAAGGGTCTGGGTGCCTTTATAAGGGTCCTGAGGGGCATTTGAAGGGTCTTGTGGCCCTTATAATAGCACTGAGTGGAATTAGCAGGGTCTGGGGGACTTTAGAAGGGTCCTGAGGGGCATTAGAATGGTCTGGGCGCCTTTAGAAGGGTACTGAGGGGCATTAGAAGGGTCTGGGGGCTTTTAGATGGGTCCTGAGGCAATCTAGAAGGGTCTGGGGGCCTTTACATGGGTCTTGAGGGTCATTAGAAGGGTGTGGAGGCCTTTAGAAAGGCCCTGAGGGGCTCTAGAAAGGTCTGGGGGCTATTAGAAGCGTCCTGAGGGGGTCCAGAAGGGTCTGGGGGCCTTTTTAAAGGTCCTTAGGGGGATTATAAGGGTCTCGCAGCCTTTAGAAAGGCCCTGAGTGGCATTAGAAGGCTCTGGGAGCCTTTAGAAATGTCCTGAGGGGCTCTAGAAGGGTCTGGGGGCCTTTAGATATGTCCTGAGGGGCTCTAGAAGGGTCTGGGGGCCTTTAGAAATGTCCTGAGGGGCATTAGAAGGGTATGGGGGTCTTTAGAAAGGCCCTGAGGGGCATTACAAGGGTCTGGGTGCCCTTATAAAAGCCCTGAAAGGAATTAGCAGGGTCTGGGGGACTTTAGAAGGGTCCTGAGGGGCTCTATAAGGGTCTGGGTGCCTTTAGAAGGGTCTTCAGGGGCTCTAGAAGGGTCTGGGGACCTTTAGAAAGGCCCTGTAGGGCATTAGAAGGGTCTGGGGGCCTTTAGAATGCTCCTGAGGGGCAGTAGAAGGTTCTGAGGACCTTTATAAAGGCCCTGACGGGCATTAGAATGGTCTGTGGGCCTTTAGAAGTGTCCTGAGGGGCTCTAGAATGGTCTGGGGGCCTTTATAAGGATCCTGACGGGCTCTAGAAGGGTCTGGGAACCTTTATAAATGCCCTGAGGGGCATTAGAAGGGTCTGAGGGCCTTTAGAAAGGTCCTCAGGGGCATTAGAAGGGTCTTGTGGCCTTCATAATGGTCCTGAAAGGCATTAGAAGGGTCTGGGGGCTTTTAGATGGGTCCTGAGGCAATCTAGAAGGGTCTAGGGGCCTTTACATGGGTCTTGACGGTCATTAGAAGGGTGTGGAGGCCTTTAGAAAGGCCCTGAGGGGCTCTAGAAGGGTCTGGGGGCTATTAGAAGCGTCCTGAGGGGGTCCAGAAGGGTCTGGGGGCCTTTTTAAAGGCCCTCAGGGGGATTATAAGGGTCTCGCGGCCTTTAGAAAGGCCCTGAGTGGCATTACAAGGGCCTGGGATCATATAGAAAGGCCCTGAGAGGTTCTAGAAGTGTCTGGGGTATTTAGAAAGGCCCTGAGAGGCATTAGAAGGTTCTGGGGGACTTTAGAAGGGTCCTGAGGGGCTCTATAAGGGTCTGGGGTCCTTTAGAAGGGACTTCAGGGGGTCTAGAGGTGTCTGGGGACATATAGAAAGGCCCTGTTGGGCATTAGAAGGGTCTGGGGGCCTTTAGAATGCTCCTGAGGGGCATTAGAAGGGTCTGGGGGCCTTTATAAGGGTCCTGACGGGCTCTAGAAGGGTCTGGGAACCTTTGTAAATGCCCTGAGGGGCATTAGAATGGTCTGAGGGTCTTTAGAAAGGTCCTGAGGGGTATTAGAAGGGTCTTGTGGCCTTCATAAGGGTCCTGAAAGGTATTGGAAGGGTCTGGGGGCTTTTAGATGGGTCCTGAGTCAATCTAGAAGGGTCTGGGGGCCTTTACATGGGTCTTGAGGGTCATTAGAAGGGTGTGGAGGCCTTTAGAAGCGGCCTGAGGTGCTCTAGAAGGGTCTCGGGGCTATTAGATGCGTCCTGAGGGGGTCCAGAAGGGTCTGGGGGCCTTTTTAAAGGCCCTCAGGGGGATTATAAGGGTCTCGCGGCCTTTAGAAAGGCCCTGAGTGGCCCTGAGTGGCATTAGAAGGGTCTGGGTGCCTTTAGAAATGACCTGAGGGGCATTAGAAGGGTATGGGGGCCTTTAGAAAGGCCCTGAGGGGCATTAGAAGGGTCTGGGGGCCTTTAGAATGGTCCTGAGGGGGTCTAGAAGGGTCTGGAGGCATTTAAAACTGTCCTGAGAGGCTCTAGAAGGGTCTGTGTGCCTTTATAAGGGTCCTGAGGGGCATTAGAAGGGTCTGGGTGCCCTTATGAAAGCCCTCAGGGGAATTAGCAGGGTCTCGGGACCTTTAGAAGGGTCCTGAGGGGCTCTATAAGGGTCTCGGGGCCTTTAGAAGGGTCTTCAGGGGCTCTAGAAGGGTCTGGGGACCTTTAGAAAGGCCCTGTGGGGCATTAGAAGGGTCTGGGGGCCTTTAGAATGCTCCTGAGGGGCAGTAGAAGGGTCTGGGGACCTTTATAAGGGACCTTACGGGCTCTAGAAGGGTCTGGGGACCTTTATAAGGGCCCTGACGGGCTCTAGAAGGGTCTGGGGACCTTTATAAGGGCCCTCACGGGCTCTAGAAGGGTCTGGGGACCTTTAGAAAGGTCCTGAGGGGCATTAGAAGGGTCTTGTGGCCTTCATAAGGGTCCTGAAAGGCATTAGAAGGGTCTGGGGGCTTTTAGATGGGTCCTGAGGCAATCTAGAAGGGTCTAGGGGCCTTTACATGGGTCTTGAGGGTAATTAGAAGGGTGTGGAGGCGTTTAGAAAGGCCCTGAAATGCATTAGAAGGGTCTGGGTGCTTTTAGATGGGTCCTGAGGCAATCTAGAAGGGTCTGGGGGCCTTTACATGGGTCTTGAGGGTCATTAGAATGGTGTGGAGGCCTTTAGAGAGGCCCTGAGGGGCTCTATAAAGGTCTGGGGGCATTTAGAAGGGTCTTCAGGGGCTCTAGAAGGGTCTGGGGACCTTTAGAAAGGCCCTGTGGGGCATTAGAAGGGTCTGGGGGCCTTTTGAATGCTCCTGAGGGGCAGTAGAAGGGTCTCGGGACCTTTAAAAAGGCCCTGACGGGCATTAGAATGGTCTGCGGGATTTAGAAGTGTCCTGAGGGGCTCTAGAATGGTCTGGGGGCATTTATAAGGGTCCTGACGGGCTCTAGAAGGGTCTGGGAACCTTTATAAATGCCCTGAGGGGCATTAGAAGGGTCTGAGGGCCTTTAGAAAGGTCCTGAGGGGCATTAGAAGGGTCTTGTGGCCTTGATAAGGGTCCTGAAAGGCATTAGAAGGCTCTGGGGGCTTTTAGATGGGTCCTGAGGCAATCTAGAAGGGTCTAGGAGCCTTTACATGGGTCTTGAGGGTCATTAGAAGGGTGTGGAGGCCTTTAGAAAGGCCCTGAAGGGCTCTAGAACGGTCTGGGGGCTATTAGAAGCGTCCTGAGGGGGTCCAGAAGGGTCTGGGGGCCTTTTTAAAGGCCCTCAGGGGGATTATAAGGGTCTCGCGGCCTTTAGAAAGGCCCTGAGTGGCATTACAAGGGCCTGGGGTCATATAGAAAGGCCCTGAGGGGCATTAGAAGATTCTGGGGGCCTTTAGAATGGTCCTGAGGGGGTCTAGAAAGGTCTGGAGGCATTTAAAACTGTCCTGAGAGGCTCTAGAAGGGTCTGGGTGCCTTTATAAAAGCCCTGAGGGGAATTAGCAGGGTCTGGGGGACATTAGAAGGGTCCTGAGGGGCTCTATAAGGGTCTGGGGGCCTTTAGAAGGGTCTTCAGGGGCTCTAGAAGGGTCTGGGGACCTTTAGAAAGGCCCTGTGGGGCATTAGAAGGGTCTGGAGACCTTTAGAATGCTCCTGAGGGGCAGTAGAATGGTCTGGGGACCTTTATAAGTGTCCTGACGGGTTCTAGAAGGGTCTGGGAACCTTTATAAATGCCCTGAGGGGCATTAGAAGGGTCTGAGGGCCTTTAGAAAGGTCCTGAGGGGCATTAGAAGGGTCTTGTGGCCTTCATAAGGGTCCTGAAAGGCATTAGAAGGGTCTGGGGGCCTTTTTAAAGGCCCTCAGGGGGATTATAAGGGTCTCGTGGCCTTTAGAAAGACCCTGAGTGGCATTAGAAGGGTCTGGGTGCCTTTAGAAATGACCTGAGGGGCATTAGAAGGGTATGGGAGCCTTTAGAAAGGCCCTGAGGGGCATTAGAACGGTCTGGGGGCCTTTAGAATGGTCCTGAGGGGGTCTAGAAGGGTCTGGACGCATTTAAAACTGTCCTGAGAGGCTCTAGAAGGGTCTGGGTGCCTTTATAAGGGTCCTGAGGGGCATTAGAAGGGTCTGGGTGCCCTTATGAAAGCCCTGAGGGGAATTAGCAGGGTCTGGGGGACTTTAGAAGGGTCCTGAGGAGCTCTATAAGGGTCTGGGGGCCTTTAGAAGGGTCTTCAGGGGCTCTAGAAGGGTCTGGGGACCTTTAGAAAGGCCCTGTGGGGCATTAGAAGGGTCTGGGGGCCTTTAGAAAGGTCTTCCGGGGCTCTATAAGGGTCTGGGTACCTTTAGAAAGGCCCTGTGGTGCATTAGAAGGGTCTGGGGTCCTTTAGAATGCTCCTGAGGGGCAGTAGAAGGGTCTGGGGACCTTTATAAGGGTCCTGACGGGCTCTAGAAGGGTCTGAGGGCCTTTAGAAAGGTCCTGAGGGGCATTAGAAGGGTCTGGGGGCTTTTAGATGGGTCCTGAGGCAATCTAGAAGGGTCTGGGGGCCTTTACATGGGTCTTGAGGGTCATTAGAACGGTGTGGAGGCCTTTAGAAAGGTGCTGAGGGGCTCTAGAAGGGTCTTGGGGCTATTAGAAGCGTCCTGAGGGGGTCTATAAGGGTCTGGGGGCCTTTTTAAAGGCCCTCAGAGGGATTATAAGGGTCTCGCGGCTTTTAGAAAGGCCCTGAGTGGCATTAGAAGGGTCTGGGTGCCTTTAGAAATGACCTGAGGGGCATTAGAAGGGTATGGGGGCCTTTAGAAAGGCCCTGAGGGGGTCTAGAAGGGTCTGGAGGCATTTAAAACTGTCCTGAGAGGCTCTAGAAGGGTCTGAGTGCCTTTATAAGGGTCCTGAGGGGCATTAGAAGGGTCTGGGTGCCCTTATGAAAGCCCTGAGGGGAATTAGCAGGGTCTGGGTGCCTTTAGAAGGGTCCTGAGGGGCTCAATAATGGTCTGGGGGCCTTTAGAAGGGTCTTCAGGGGCTCTAGAAGGGTGTCGGGACCTTTAGAAAGGCCCTGTAGGGCATTAGAAGGGTCTGGGGGCATTCAGAATGCTCCTGAGGGGCAGTAGAAGGGTCTGAGGGCCTTTAGAAACGTCCTGAGGGGCATTAGAAGGGTCTGGTGGCCTTCATAAGGGTCCTGAAAGGCATTAGAAGGGTCTGGGGGCTTTTAGATGGGTCCTGAGGCAATCTAGAAGGGTCTAGGGGCCTTTACATGGGTCTTGAGGGTCATTAGAAGGGTGTGGAGGCCTTTAGAAAGGCCCTGAAAGGCATTAGAAGGGTCTGGGGGCTTTTAGATGGGTCCTGAGGCAATATAGAAGGGTCTGGGGGCCTTTACATGGGTCTTGAGGGTCATTAGAAGGGTGTGGAGGCATTTAGAAAGGCCCTGAGGGGCTCTAGAAGGGTCTGGGGGCCTTTAGAAGGGTCTTCAGGGGCTCTAGAGGGGTCTGGGGACCTTTAGAAAGGCCCTGTGGTGCATTAGAAGGGTCTGGGGGCCTTTAGAATGCTCCTGAGGGGCAGTAGAAGGGTCTGGGAACCTTTATAAATGCCCTGAGGGGCATTAGAAGGGTCTGAGGGCCTTTAGAAAGGTCCTGAGGGGCATTAGAAGGGTCTTGTGGCCTTCATAAGGGTCCTGAAAGGCATTAGAAGGGTCTGGGGGCCTTTTTAAAGGTCCTTAGGGGAATTATAAGGGTCTCGCAGCCTTTCAAAAGGCCCTGAGTGGCATTAGAAGGTTCTGGGTGCCTTTAGAAATGTCCTTAGGGGCTCTAGAAGGGTCTGGGGGCCTTTAGAAGGGTCTTCAGGGGCATTAGAAGGGTATGGGGGCCTTTAGAAAGGTCCTGAGGGGCATTACAAGGGTCTGGGGTCATATAGAAAGGCCCTTAGAGGTTCTAGAAGTGTCTGGGGTACTTTAGACAGGCCCTGAGGGGCATTAGAAGGGTCTGGGGGCCTTTAGAATGGACCTAATGGGGTCTAGAAGGGTCTGGAGGCATTTAAAACTGTCCTGAGAGGCTCTAGAAGAGTCTGGGTGCCTTTATAAGGGCCCTGAGGGGAATTAGCAGGGTCTGGGGGACTTTAGAAGGGTCCTGAGGGGCTCTATAAGGGTCTGGGGGCCTTTAGAAAGGTCCTGAGCGGCATTAGAAGGGTCTGGGTGCATTTAGAATGCTCCTGAGGGGCAGTAGAAGGGTCTGGGGACCTTTAGAAAGGCCCTGACGGGCATTAGAATGGTCTGCGGGCCTTTAGAAGTGTCCTGAGGGGCTCTAGAATGGTCTGGGGGCCTTTATAAGGGTCCTGACGGGCTCTAGAAGGGTCTGGGAACCTTTATAAATGCCCTGAGGGTCATTAGAAGGGTCTGAGGGCCTTTAGAAAGGTCCTGAGGGGCATTAGAAGGGTCTTGTGGCCTTGATAAGGGTCCTGAAAGGCATTAGAAGGGTCTGGGGGCTTTTAGATGGGTCCTGAGGGAATCTAGAAGGGTCTGGGGGCCTTTACATGGGTCTTGAGGGTCATTAGAAGGGTGTGGAGGCCTTTAGAAAGGACCTGAGGAGCTCTAGAAGGGTCTGGGGGCTATTAGAAGCATCCTGAGTGGGTCCAGAAGGGTCTGGGGGCCTTTTTAAAGGCCCTCAGGGGGATTATAAGGGTCTCGTGGCCTTTAGAAAGACCCTGAGTGGCATTAGAAGGGTCTGGGTGCCTTTAGAAATGACCTGAGGGGCATTAGAAGGGTATGGGAGCCTTTAGAAAGGCCCTGAGGGGCATTAGAACGGTCTGGGGGCCTTTAGAATGGTCCTGAGGGGGTCTAGAAGGGTCTGGACGCATTTAAAACTGTCCTGAGAGGCTCTAGAAGGGTCTGGGTGCCTTTATAAGGGTCCTGAGGGGCATTAGAAGGGTCTGGGTGCCCTTATGAAAGCCCTGAGGGGAATTAGCAGGGTCTGGGGGACTTTAGAAGGGTCCTGAGGAGCTCTATAAGGGTCTGGGGGCCTTTAGAAGGGTCTTCAGGGGCTCTAGAAGGGTCTGGGGACCTTTAGAAAGGCCCTGTGGGGCATTAGAAGGGTCTGGGGGCCTTTAGAAAGGTCTTCCGGGGCTCTATAAGGGTCTGGGTACCTTTAGAAAGGCCCTGTGGGGCATTAGAAGGGTCTGGGGTCCTTTAGAATGCTCCTGAGGGGCAGTAGAAGGGTCTGGGGACCTTTATAAGGGTCCTGACGGGCTCTAGAAGGGTCTGAGGGCCTTTAGAAAGGTCCTGAGGGGCATTAGAAGGGTCTGGGGGCTTTTAGATGGGTCCTGAGGCAATCTAGAAGGGTCTGGGGGCCTTTACATGGGTCTTGAGGGTCATTAGAAGGGTGTGGAGGCCTTTAGAAAGGCCCTGAGGGGCTCTAGAATGGTCTGGGGGCTATTAGAAGCGTCCTGAGGGGGTCCAGAAGGGTCTGGGGGCCTTTTTAAAGGCCCTCAGGGGGATTATAAGGGTCTCGCGGCCTTTAGAAAGGCCCTGTGTGGCATTAGAAGGGTCTGGGGTCATTTAGAAATGACCTGAGGGGCATTAGAAGGGTATGGGGGGCCTTTAGAAAGGCCCTGAGGGGCATTAGAAGGGTCTGGGTGCCTTTAGAATGGTCCTGAGGGGGTCTAGAAGGGTCTGAGGGCCTTTAGAAAGGTCCTGAGGGGCATTAGAAGGGTCTTGTGGCCTTTATAAGGGTCCTGAAAGACAGATACAGGCTGGAACTGCCCTGCCTGGCGCACGCTAGCTTGGGGCTGAAAATTAAACCCTTCTCCAAATCTTTAACGAGGCAAACTCTCCCCGCGCAACCTTCTACCCTACGCTAAATCTCCTCCTTGCTGCTCTCGACATTCTGCCCTCTTCCCGGCAAAAACCACAGCCCTCTTAACTTCCTGAGGACCGAGGACCCAAAGCCATCCCAGGCAAAAAACCTCTAACTGCATCAAGTAACTCGAAAAATCCTGCACTGTCACATTGTCCTGGACTATAATACACACACACAAAAAAAAAAAAAAAAAGAGACAGCAAACAGAGTGCTAAGTCAGCATCACACTGCTCACTGCCGACATCTTGTACTAAACCCGCTGCAAAACTGTCAGGGCACCTGCCAAACCAAAGGTTCCGTACATAATCGAGATAACAAATGCTACTACTTTACTCTTCGAGACATACTTAGTTTCCTCCTCGCCGCCAGCCCCTTAAGAGTGAGCCCAACTACCTCACAGGCACGCCAAAATGCCACACGGTCCGCTTACCTCTTCTCTCCGCCGCTCCCGTTACAGGAACATAGTAGTGCCGATAGCCGGGACAAAAGACAGATGAGCTGTGCGGATCAAAATTCTAGGAATTTACTAGACTTTAGTTACAGCAGTTAACAAAAAGAACTTGAAAAATTACAACCTTTACCGGTTCTCAAAAAGAATCGACACAGAAGACCTAAAAAATCAGAACACTTACCAGACAGTAATGGACACTGGAAGGACAAAGGCAAGCAGCCGATGAAAAGCTCACAACGGTGGGAACTGACTCCTTTAAGACCTAAACTGGAAAGTCTATGAACATAAAAATCCACACAATGGATAACAGGAATGAGGTACCGACCGCTGTGAGCGATAATAGAGCAAATCTCCCCGGTAAGTTTGGAAAAATCCCAAGCTCTTCTAAACGAGGGAGGCTCGTGTGCCCACAGACCGGATGAGGAATGATCGCTCAGCTGTTAACTGTTACGAGGCAAAACGATGACCGTCCTCTTCCCTGAGAAATACAGTGGAAGACAAGGACGGAATCCTGCGCTGCAGATAGGCAGCAAATCCATACTTTCAAGTAGCAAAGTATCCGATATTCAGACAGATGAAGACGGGACGGGTGCAAATAAGTCACTCGAACAATGCAATAAGTAGAAGGGACGAGGGAGCAGAGATCTCAGTCCCAGAGATTACATTTTTAAGGCGACCGAAACTTCTCGAGATCAAATTCCTCCGATACGCAAACTGGCAATTGCCACACGAGAGTCCAAATAATCCATACCTCGTGTCTGAATCTGTGTCTCAATCGCATCGTTACCTCCTACTGGCTGCAGAGAGACTGGAACGACAGAAACCTGAATGACGCTTGCATCTGACCGCCAAACCGATCCGAGAAAGTCTGATGAAGCTATCTTCCTTTCCCAGTTCTAAACCATTAAAGTCCTTCCGCACCCCTGAAAAATCAGACAAAGAACTCGGGTTTTTCCTAACAGAACCTGCACTATATTTTAATCCCTTGACCCTTATGAGCTGATATTCCTCGAGAGCTGTACTTCTCAGCCTTTCCCAGGGTTCCCCTGGTCCCTTGCATCATCTACCGACCCACGGAATCGACTTACTCCTCTAGGCAAGTGTACTAAAATCTAAATTGTTATGTCCCGTAAGGAGCCAACTACAAACTGCAGAGATTCTAGGATAAAAACATCGACCCCACAGAATGAGGAACACCCAGAACTGACCCCATAACCAGAAATGCTAAACAAAGACAAAGCACTGTAAAAGAAAAAAAAATAAGCTTACCTTTCCAGCACACCCTCATCGGCCGCAAGAAGGTAAAGCGGCGGCAGAGCTCTGACCTCGAGGGAAGCCAGAGGCCGAATGAACTCTGTGGGCAAGGCCTGGGGCTTATATACACCCTGGGCCTTCATGCACATCACCTGTGAAGGGGGTGGGGTGAACTATCTCAAAGGTATAAATAGGAAATGGGGAGCACCTGTGTTTTACTGACTATACCTTACATTTTTGCTAAGAACTATGCCGTTATTATGCCCAAAAGCATTCTTATCAGAAATAACAGTATACAAGCTTTCATTGCGATGCCGCTTCTCGTGACGGTAAGGTGACTAGATAACAAAGATCTTAGAGCTAGACTTTTCGGTTCCTTTCATTTACTGTACTGCAATACAATTTTTTATTTTCTGGCATCCCTATAACCATACTCTTTTATTTTTCTGTGTTGTTTTCTCTTTCTCCCCACCCCGCCCCGCTTCCCCCCGGTCTTTAGTATCTGTCTTGTGTCCATAGTTCTTTTTTCCTTTTTCATCTTTTTTCCCAGTCTGCGGGTTTGTTTTTTTTTTTTTTCATTTTCCCCACAATGTTACTAGCCCAGTCCCTGACTCTCTGCAATGACCAAAGAATTCCAAACCTCTTGCCTGCTTTTGCTCGCGCTGCCTCGACTGCAGAGCACAGCCAAGCCAAGCTAGTCTGCAACCAAACTCAAACATTAAGCTCTGCTTCCTCAGCATTCAACCCCCTCGGCTACTGCTCCGATGGCTTCTCCCACGCTGTTTTGGTTATCCCCCTCCGTGGCTCCAGAGACTAGCAGAAACTACCCTCCTCACCCACCACGCCTAGGGCTGCTATCCCCAAGCTTATCGACTCTGTCCCCTCAACTTAGCTTGCAGAGGGCCACCGCTGAAGCTCTCCTTGGCCAAAGCTGCTTAAGTCAGGTCTGCTTATGGAAATAATCGTGCAGTCACCGGCTCCCTCTTCAGCATCTACAAGAAAAAAAAGAAACAGAAAAGTACAGCATCAAAATATGAGACGGCTGCAGGCTTTAGGAGCTCAATTCAAGAAAAGCAGTGCCCTAGCTAACAAATTTTTATCCCCCATATGCTGCCAGCAACAAACTGGAGATACTCTAGGATGAATGCATCACCATCCCCCACCCCCCTGCCCAGAATGAAGAACAGCAACAAGTTGCCTCACAGACAAAGTGCTATTAAAAACCAAAAAAAAAACCCTTACCATTCCAGCCCTCATCCGACACAAGGAGTTAAAACACCAGCAGAGCTCCAATCTCAAGGGAAACCAGAGGCTGAATGACCTCCCCAGGCAAGGCCTGGGGCTTATATACACCCTGGGCCTTCACAAGCATCACCTGTGAATGGGGTGGGGCGAACTCTCTCAAAGGTATAAATATGGTCTGGGGAGCAGCTGCATTTGATTGACTCTCCTTTACATTCTCGGCAAGAGCCCTGCTGTTACTATGCCTGAAAGCATCCTTATGAGAAATAATAGTATGTGTGCTTTCCCTGCTCTGCTGCTTGTTGCGACAGTGATGGGAGGAGATAGCAAACTTTTTAAAGGTGGACTTTTTGGTTCCTTTCATTTATTGTGCTGCTGCTACAATTTTTGTCTCCTGGGATCCCTATAACCCTGCCCTTTTATTTCTCTGTGCTCTTTTCTCTCCTTTTCCCAGTCTTCAGCATCTGTTCTCTGCCCACGCTTTTTTTTTTTTCTTTTCCATCTTTGTCCTATTCTGTATTTCTCATTCTTTCCCCCTACAATTTCACTGGTTTGATCCTTGCAGTTTGTTCTTTCTCTGCACCTGAAAATGCTTTGCTTTTCTTTCTCTCTTTTTTTTCTCTCTTTCCATCTCTCTTTTTCTTTCTCTATCCCTTTGTATTGCTCACTGTTGCTGTTCCAGCTTTTACATTCACTCTGTATCTTGACGCTCCCCTTTACTCCTCTTACTGTTTCTGAATCTTTGTGCTAGTCCCTGCCCTTTTCTATAATCCTCTGCCTGTCTGTAGGGCTCCTTGTGCCTTTCAAACTAGTCAGCTCTTTTTTACGTATACATGTAGCTTTATAACACTCTTAGGCTGAAATGTTCCTCTAAGCTTCTGCTCAGAGAACTGCTGTGGAAAAAGTCTGTGTGTTGATATCTTCAAGATGTCTGAAGTAGTAGAGTTTTAGGGCATTTTCTTCCCCTCTCCTCCTACCTGGCCCAGCGCTCTGTAACTCAGAGGCACGGGGCCCGAGCTGACTTGCTTTTTGTATGTGCCTGGGATTCACGGCCCCTGAAACTGGAGCCTGACTAATGATGTCACGGCAGTGGTCATATCGAGTTAGTTCTGTGAGAGGAAGGGCCGCAACTCAGCCGATAGAAGCACAGGTTGTCTCTGTCCTTGATGCAAATGTAGGAGTTTCAGAGCCTTTCCTCTTATGTCTGGAGTCTGCTGTTATAGTTAGCTTCTCTGTGACCGTTTTATTGTTCTTCTCAGCCTGGACATTATCACAGAATCATAGAACAACCAGGTTGGAAGGGACCCATCGGATCTTCTAGTCCAACCCTTCCCATCAAATGCTAAACCGAGTACCTCAAGACCTCATCCACCTGTGCCTTAAACACCTCCAGGGAAGGCAAGTCAATCCCCTCCCTGGGCAGCCTCTGACGCTGCCCAATGACCCCCTGTGTGAAAAACTTCCTCCTAATCTCCAGCCTAAATGTCCCCTGGTGGAGCTTGAGGTCATTCCCTCTTGTCCTGTCCCCTGTCCCTTGGGAGAAGAGCCCAGCTCCCTCCTCTCTGCATCCTCCCTTCAGGTAGTTGCAGAGAACAATGAGGTCTCCTCTCAGCCTCCTCTTCTCCAGGCTAAACAACCCCAGCTCTCTCAGCTGCTCCTCATAGGGCCTGTCCTCCAGTCCCTTCACCGGCTTCGTGGCTCTTCTCTTGACTCGCTCCAGAACCTCAACATCCTTGCTGAGAGGTCCAGAACTGAACGCAGGATTCAAGGAGCGGCCTCACCAGTGCTGAGTACAGAGGGAGAATCACCTCCTTGGACCTGCTGGTCATACCATTTCTGACACAAGCCAGGATGCCATTGGCCTTCTGGGCACACTGCTGGCTCATGGTCAGTCAGCTGTCGACTGACACCCCCAGGTCCCTCTCCTCCTGGCAGTTTTCCAGCCAGGCTTCTCCCAGTCTGTAGCTCTGCGTAGGGTGATGACTAGCCTGATGACTACACAAAAGATGGGGCTGCATGCAATGTTAAGGTTGTTGGGAGAAGGGCAAGAATAGGACCAATAACAAAAAGTTGAAAATGCCCTTTAGAGTTTGCTGCTTCATTGGCTGCTGAGAAATAGCTCAGTCTCTGCGATTTTGCTACTGTATGAGAGAGATCAATGCTCAATTCTATCTAAATGGTGCATGAGAATGTGATTATGTAACACGTAGAATCATAGAAGCAGGACCTGGTGTTTGGCCTTGTTAAACCTCATACAATTGGACTCCAGGGAGGTTGTTCTCCCTCTGTACTCAGCAATGGTGAGACCGATTCTTGAATCCTGTGTTCGCTTCTGGGCCCCTCACCACAAGAAGGATGTTGAGGCTCCGGAGAAAGTTCAGAGAAGAGCAACAAAGCTAGTAAAGGGGCGGGAGAAAAGGCCTTATAAGGAACAGCTGAGAGAGCTGGGGGTGTTGATCCTGGAGGAGAGGAAGCTGAGGGGAGACCTCATTGCTCTCTACAATTAACTGAAAGTAAGTTGTGGAGAGGAGGGAGCTGGCCCCTTCTCCCAAGTGACTGGGGACAGGACGAGAGGGAGTGGCCTCAAGCTCCACCAGGGGAGATTTAGGCTGGAGATTAGGAAAACTTTTTCATGGAAAGGGTCATTGGGCAGTGTCAGAGGCTGCCCAGGGAGGGGGTTGATTCATCTTCCCTGGAGGTGTTTAAGGCACAGATGGACAAGGTGCCGAGGGGCAATGTTTACTGTTTGACAGGAACAGTTGGACTCGATGATCCAGTGGGTCTCTTCCAACCTGGTTGTTCTATGATTCCATAGATTCCCTGAGGGGATCTAGAAGGGTGTGGGGGCTATTAGAAGCATCCTGAGGGGGTCCAGAATGGTCTGGGGGCCTTTTTAAAGGCCCTCAGGGGGATTATAAGGGTCTCGCGGCCTTTAGAAAGGCCCTGAGTGGCATTACATGGGTCTGGTGTCATATAGAAAGGCTCTGAGAGGTTCTAGAAGTGTCTGGGGTAATTTAGAGAGGCCCTGAGGGGCATTAGAAGGGTCTGGGGGCCTTCTGAAGGGTCCTAAGGGGCATTAGAAGTGTCTGGGGGCCTTTAGAATGGTCCTGAGGGGGTCTAGAAGGGTCTGGAGGCATTTAAAACTGTCCTGAGAGGCTCTAGAAGGGTCTGGGTGCCTTTATAAGGGTCCTGAGGGGCATTAGAAGGGTCTGGGTGCCCTTATAAAAGCCCTGAGGGGAATTAGCAGGGTCTGGGGGACTTTAGAAGGGTCCTGAGGGGCTCTATAAGGGTCTGGGGGCGTTTAGAAGGGTCTTCAGGGGCTCTAGAAGGGTCTGGGTGCCCTTATAAAAGCCTTGAGGGGAATTAGTAGGGTCTGGGGGACTTTAGAAGGGTCCTGAGGGGATCTATAAGGGTCTGGGGGCCTTTAGAAGGGTCTTCAGGGGCTCTAGAAGGGTCTGGGGACCTTTAGAAAGGCCCTGTAGGGCATTAGAGGGGTCTGGGGGCCTTTAGAATGCTCCTGAGGGGCAGTAGAAGGGTCTGGGGACATTTTTAAAGGCCCTGACGGGCATTAGAATGGTCTGCGGGCCTTTAGAAGTGTCCTGAGGGGCTCTAGAATGGTCTGGGGGTCTTTATAGGGGTCCTGAGGTGTTCTAGAAGGGTCTGGGAACCTTTATAAATTCCCTGAGGGGCATTAGAAGGGTCTGAGGGTCTTTAGAAAGGTCCTGAGGGGCATTAGAAGGGTCTTGTGGCCTTCATAAGGGTCCTGAAAGGCATTAGAAGGGTCTCGGGGCTTTTAGATGGGTCCTGAGGTAATCTAGAAGGGTCTAGGGGCCTTTACATGGGTCTTGAGGGTCATTAGAAGGGTGTGGAGGCCTTTAGAAAGGCCCTGAAAGGTATTAGAAGGGTCTGGGGGCTTTTAGATGGGTCCTGAGGCAATCTAGAAGGGTCTGGGGGCCTTTACATGGGTCTTGAGGGTCATTAGAAGGGTGTGGAGGCCTTTAGAAAGGCCCTGAGGGGCTCTAGAAGGGTCTGGGGGCCATTAGAAGCGTCCTGAGTGGGTCCAGAAGGGTCTGGGGGCCTTTTTAAAGGCCCTCAGGGGGATTAAAAGGGTCTCGCGACCTTTAGAAAGCCCTGAGTGGCATTAGAAGGGTCTGGGGGCTATTAGAAGCGTGCTAAGGGGGTCCAGAAGGGTCTGGGGGCCTTTTTAAAGGCCCTCAGGGGGATTATAAGGGTCTCGCGGCCTTTAGAAAGGCCCTGAGTGGCATTAGAAGGGTCTGGGAGCCTTTAGAAGGGTCTTCAGGGGCTCTAGAAGGGTCTGGGGACATTTAGAGTGCTCCTGATGGGCATTAGAAGGGTCTGGGGGTCTTTAGAATGGTCCTGAGTGGTTCTAGAAGGGTCTGGAGGCATTTAAAACTGTCCTGAGAGGCTCTAGAAGGGTCTGGGTGCCTTTATAAGGGTCCTGAGGGGCATTAGAAGGGTCTGGGTGACCTTATAAAAGCCCTAAGGGGAATTAGCAGGGTCTGGGGGACTTTAGAAGTGTCCTGAGCGGCTCCATAAGGGTCTGGGGGCCTTTAGAAGGGTCTTCAGGGGCTCTAGAAGGGTCTGGGGACCTTTAGAAAGGCCCTGTGGGGCATTAAAGGGTCTGGGGGCCTTTAGAAGGGTCTTCAGGGGCTCTAGAAGGGTCTGGGGACCTTTAGAAAGGCCCTGACGGGCATTAGAATGGTCTGCGGGCCTTTAGAAGTGTCCTGAGGGGCTCTAGAATGGTCTGGGGGCCTTTATAAGGGTCCTGACGGGCACTAGAAGGGTCTGGGAACCTTTATAAATGCCCTGAGGGGCATTAGAAGGGTCTTGTGGCCTTCATAAGGGTCCTGAAAGGCATTAGAAGCGTCTGGGAGCTTTTAGATGGGTCCTGAGGCAATCTAGAAGGGTCTGGGGGCCTTTACATGTGTCTTGAGGGTCATTAGAAAGGTGTGGAGGCCTTTAGAAGGGTCCTGAGGGGCATTAGAAGGGTCTGGGGGCCTTTAGAATGGTCCTGAGGGGGTCTAGAAGGGTCTGGAGGCATTTAAATCTGCCCTGAGAGGCTCTAGAAGGGTCTGGGTGCCTTTATAAGGGTCCTGAAAGGCATTAGAAGGGTCTGGGTGCCCTTATAAAAGCCCTGAGGGGAATTAGCAGGGTCTGGGGGACTTTAGATGCGTCCTGAGGGGCTCTATAAGGGTCTGGGGGCCTTTAGAAGAGTGTCCAGGGGCTCTAGAACGGTCTGGGGACTTTTAGAAAGGCCCTGTGGGGCATTAGAAGGGTCTGGGGGCCTTTAGAATGCTCCTGAGGGGCAGTAGAAGGGTCTGGAAACCTTTATAAAAGCCCTGACGGGCATTAGAATGGTCTGCATGCCTTTAGAATTGTCTTGAGGGGCTCTAGAATGGTCTGGGGGCCTTTATAAGGGTCCTGACGGGCTCTAGAAGGGTCTGGGAACCTTTATAAATGCCCTGATGGGCATTAGAAGGGTCTTAGGGCATTTAGAAAGGCCCTGAGGGGAACTAGAAGGGTCTTGTGGCCTTCATAAGGGTCCTGAAAGGCATTAGAAGGGCCTGGGGGCTTTTAGATGGGTCCTGAGGCAATCTAGAAGGGTCTGGGGGCCTTTACATGGGTCTTGAGGGTCATTAGAAGGGTGTGGAGGCCTTTAGAAAGGCCCTGAGGGGCTCTAGAAGGGTCTGGGGGCTATTAGAAGCGTCCTGAGGTGGTCCAGATGGGTCGGGGGGCCTTTTTAAAGGCCCTCAGGGGGATTATAAGGGTCTCGCGGCTTTTAGAAAGGCCTTGAGTGGCATTACAATGGTCTGGGGTCATATAGAAAGGCCCTGAGAGGTTCTAGAAGTGTCTGGGGTAATTTAGAAAGGCCCTGAGGGGCATTAGAAAGGTCTGGGGGCCTTTTGAAGGGTCCTAAGGGGCATTACAAGGGTCTGGGGTCATATAGAAAGGCCCTGAGAAGTTCTAGAAGTGTCTGGGGTACTTTAGAAAGGCCCTGAGGGGCATTAGAATGGTCTGGGGGCCTTTAGAATGGTCCTGAGTGGGTCTAGAAGGGTCTGGAAGCATTTGAAACTGTCCTGAGAGGCTCTAGAAGGGTCTGGGTGCCTTTATAAGGGTCCTTAGGGGCATTAGAACGGTCTGGATGCCCTTATAAAAGCCCTGAGGGGAATTAGCAGGGTCTGGGGGCTTTAGAAGTGTCCTGAGAGGCTCTATAAGGGTCTAGGGGCCTTTAGAAGGGTCTTCACGGGCTCTAGAAGGGTCTGTGGACCTTTAGAAAGGCCCTGTGGGGCATTAGAAGGGTCTGGGGGCCTTTAGAATGCTCCTGAGGGGCAGTAGAATGGTCTGGGGACCTTAGAAAGGCCCTTACGGGCATTAGAACGGTCTTCGGGCCTTTAAAAAGATCCTGAGGGGCAGTAGAAGGGTCTGGGGACCTTTAGAAAGGACCTGATGGGCATTAGAAGGGTCTGCAGGCCTTTAGAAAGGTCCTGAGGGGCATTAGAAGGGTCTTGTGGCCTTCATAAGGCTCCTGAAAGGCATTAGAATTTTCTGGGGGCTTTTAGATGGGTCCTGAGGCAATCTAGAAGGGTCTAGGGGCCTTTACTTGGGTTTTGAGGGTCATTAGAAGGGTGTGGAGGCCTTTAGAAAGGCCCTGAAAGGCATTAGAAGGGTCTGGGGGCTTTTAGATGGGTCCTGAAACAATCAAGAAGGGTCTGGGGGCCTTTACATGGGTCTTGAGGGTCATTAGAAGGGTGTGGAGGACTTTAGAAAGGCCCTGAGGGGCTCTAGAAGGGTCTGGGGGCTATTAGAAGCGTCCTGAGTGGGTCCAGAAGGTTCTGGTGTAGTTTAGAAGGGTCCTGAGGGGCTCTATAAGGGTCTGGGGGCCTTTAGAAGGGTCTTCAGGGCGTCTAGAAGGGTCTGGGGACCTTTAGAAAGGCCCTGTGTGGCATTAGAAGGGTCTGGAGGCCTTTAGAATGCTCCTGAGGGGCAGTAGAAGGGTCTGGGGACCTTTATAAAGGCCCTGAATGGCATTAGATTGGTCTGCGGGCCTTTAGAAGTGTCCTGAGGGTCTCTAGAATGGTCTGGGCGCCTTTATAAGGGTCCTGAGGGGCTCTAGAAGGGTCTGGGAACCTTTATAAAAGCCCCGAGGGGCATTAGAAGGGTCTGAAAGCCTTTAGAAAGGTCTTGAGGTGCATTAGAAGGGTCTTGTGCCCTTCATAAAGGTCCTGAAAGGCTTTAGAAGGGTCTGGGGGCTTTTAGATGGGTCCTGAGGCAATCTAGAAGGGTCTTGGGGCCTTTACATGGGTCTTGAGGGTCATTAGAAGGGTGTGGAGACCTTTAGAAAGGCCCTGAAAGGCATTAGAAATGTCTGGGATACTTTAGAAAGGCCCTGAGGGGCATTAGAAGGGTCTGTGGGCCTTTAGAAGGGTCCTGAGGGCCATTAAAAGGGTCTGGGGGCCTTTAGAAGGGTTCTGAGGCTCATTTGAATGGTCTGGGGGCCTTTAGAAAGGCCCTGAGGTGGATTAGAAGGGTCTGGGGGCCTTTAGAATCGTCCTGAGGCGCTCTAGAAAGATCTGGGTTCCTTTAGAAATGTCCTGAGTTGCTCTAAAATGTCTCAGGGCATTTAGAAGGGTCCTGAGGGGCATTAGATGGGTCTGGGGTCCTTTAGAAATGCCCTGAGGGGCATTAGAAAGGTCCGGGGCCTTTTAGGAGGGTCTTGAGGGGATCTAGAAGGGTCTGGGGGCCTTTAGAAATGTCCAGAGGGGCTCTAGAAGGGTCTGGGGGCCTTTGGAAAGGCCCTGAGGGGCTCTAGAAGGGTCAGGGAGCCGTTAGAAGGATGTTGAGGGGCTCTTGAAGGGTCTGTGGCATTTAGAATGGCCCTGAGGGGCTCTAAAAGAGTCTGGGGGCCTTTATAATGGTCCTGAGGGGCTCTAGAAGGGTCTGGGAACCTTTATAAATGCCCTGAGGGGCATTAGAAGGGTCTGAGGGCCTTTAGAAAGCACCTCAGGGGCATTAGAAGGGTCTTGTGGCCTTCATAATGGTCCTGAAAGGCATTAGAAGTGTCTGGGGGCTTTTATATGGGTCCTGAGGCAATTTAGAAGGGTCTAGGGGCCTTTACATGGGTCTTGAGGGTCATTAGAAGGGTGTGGAGGCCTTTAGAAAGGCCCTGAGGGGGTCCAGAAGGGTCTGGGGGCCTCTTTAAAGGCCCTCAGGGGGATTATAAGGGTCTCGCGGCCTTTAGAAAGGCACTGAGTGGCATTACAAGGGTCTGGGGTCATATAGAAAGGCCCTGAGAGGTTCTAGAAGTGTCTGGGGTAATTTAGAACGGCCCTGCGGGGCATTAGAAGGGTCTGGGTGCCTTTAGAAGGGTTCTGAGGGGCATTTGAATGGTCTGGGGGCCTTTAGAAAGGCCCTGAGGTGGATTAGAAGGGTCTGGGGGCCTTTAAAATGGTCCTGAGGGGCTCTAGAAGGGTCTGGGGGCTTTTAGAAATGTCAGAGGGGCTCTAGATGGGTCTGGGGGCCGTTACAAAAGTCCTGAGGGGTCTAGAAGAGTCTGGGAGCCTTTAGAAAGGATCTGAGGGGCTCTAGAATGGTCTGGGGGCCTCAACATGGCTGGAATCTTCGTCAAAATGGCCGTCGCCCGATTCAAAAATGGCTGCCGCCTGAACTCAAAATGGCGGGAGTCGGCTTCAAAATGGCCTCCGCCCGATTCAAATATGGCGGCTGCCCGACCTCAAAATGGCGGGAGTTGGCTTCAAAATGGCCGCCACCCGATTCAAAAATGGTGGCTGCCCGATCTGAAAATGGCGGGAGTTGGCTTCAAAATGGTGGATGCCGGATTTAAACATGGTGGCTGTCTGAGTTGAAAATTTCTTCTTTTAGTTTCTTTTTTGTTTTTTTGTGTGTGTGTTTTGATTGAGTGCTTTCTCTTTTAGGCATTGTTTTTGAGAGGTTTTTTTGAGGAGTGTTATCTGGGGGCTTGGCTATGTAATTAATTTGTTTTGTCGCTGGATGGGTGCTTAATTGCTTGATGGGTGAATGTTTGGGGTGGGTGCTTAATTGCTAACGGGTGAATGTTTGGGGTGGGTGCTCGGGGAGGGTGGGTGCGCCCCATTCTAATGCCCCTCAGAACCCTTCAAAAGGCCCTCAGACCATTCTAATGCCCCTCAGGGCATATATAAAGGTTCCCAGACCCTTCTAGAGCCCGTCAGGACCATTCTAAAGGCCGACAGACCCTTCTAGAGCCCCTCAAGACGATTCAAAGGGACCCCAGACTTTTCCAGAGCACCTCAGGACCCTTCTTAAGGACCCCAGACCCATCTAATGCCCTTCAGGACCCTTCTAACGACCCCAACACTCTTCTAGAGCCCCTCAGGCCCATTCTAAAGGACCCCAGACCCTTCTAGAGCCCCTCAAGTCCTTTCTAAAGGCTCCCAGATTCTTCTAGAGCCCCTCAGGACCCTTCTAATGGCACCCAGACCCATTTAGAGCCCCTCAGAACATATCTAAAAGCCCCCAGACCCTTCTAGAGACCTTCAGGTCCTTTCTAAAGGACCCCAAACCCTTCTAGAGCCCCTCAAGACACTTCTAAAGGCCCCCAGACTCTTCTAGAGCCCCTCAGGACCCTTCTAAAGGACACCAGACCCTTGTAATGCAACTCAGGGTCTTTCTAAAGGACCCCAGACCCTTCTAATGCCCCTCAAGACCTTCTAAAGGTCCCAAGACTCATCTAATGACCCTCAGGGCCTTTATAAAGGACCTCAGACCACACTAGAGCCCTTCAGGACCTATCTAAAGGCCCCCAGACTCTTCTAGGACCCCTAACGGCCATTCTAAAGGCCCCCAGACCCATCTAGAGACCCTCAAGACCCTTCTAAAGACCCCCAGACCCTTCTAATGCCCCTCAGGACCCTTCTAAAGGCCCCCAGACCCTTCTAATGCCCCTCAGGACCCTTCTAAAGGCCCCCAGACATTTATAGAACCTGTCAGGACCCTTCAAAGGCCCACAGACCTTTCTAGACCTCACAGGACCTTTCTAACGGTACCCAGACCCTTGTAATGCCCCTCAGAACCCTTCTAAAGGCCCCCAGACCCTGGTAATTCCCCTCAAGACCATTCTAAAGGCCCGAAGACGCTTCTAGAGCCCCTAAGGACTCTTTTAAAGGCCCCCAGACCCTTCTAGAGCTCCTCAGGTCCTTTATAAAGGTCCCCAAACCATTCTAGAGCCCCTCAGGACCCTTCTACAGGCGCCCAGACTCTTGTAGAGCCCCTCAGGGCCTTTCTAAAGGACCCCAGACCCTTCTAGAGCCTTTCAGGGCATTTCTAAAGGCCCCAAGACCCTTCTAATGCCCCTTAGGGCCTTTCTAAAGGAGCCCAGAGCTTCTAATGCCCCTTAGGACTTTTCTAAAGGCCCCCAGACCCATCTAATGCCATTCAGGGTCATTCTAAAGGCCCCCAGACCCCTCTAGAGCCGTTCACGACCTATCTAAAGGCCTCCAGACTCCTCTAGATCCCCTCAAGACCTTTCTAAAGGCACCCAGACCCTTCTAGAGCCCCTCAAGACGCTTCAAATGGCCCCGAGACCCTTCCAGAGCCCCTCAGGACCCTTCTAAAGGCCCCCAGAACCTTCTAATGCCCCTCAGATCCATCCAAAGGCACCCAGACCCTTCTAATGCCCCTCAGGGCTTTTCTAAAGGTCGCCAGACCCATCTAATGCCCTTCAGGGCCTTTCAAATAGCACCCAGACCACACTAGAGCCCTTTAGGACCTTTCTAAAGGCCCCCAGACTCCTCTAGAGCCACTCAGATCCATTGTAAAGACCCCCAGACCCTTCTAGAGCCACACAAGACCTTTCTAAAGGCACCCAGACACTTCTGGAGCCCCTCAAGGCCATTTCAAAAGATACCCAGACCATTCTAGAGCCACTCAGGGTGTTTCTAAAGGCCCCCAGACCCATCTAACGCCCCTCAAGGCCCTTCTAAAGGAACCCAGACCCTTCTAGAGCCCCTCAGGACCCTTTTAAAGGACCCCAGACGCTTCTAGAGCCCCTCTAGATTGTTCTAAAGGGCCCCAGACCCTTCTAGAGCACCTCAGGACCATTCTACAGCCGCCAGACCCTTCTAGAGCCACTCAAGACCCTTCTAAAAAACATCAGACCTTTCTAGAGCACTTCAGGACCATTCGAAAGGCACCCAGACCCTTCTGCAGACCCTCAGGGCCTTTCTAAAGCCCTCAGACCCTTCTAATGCACCTCAGGGCATTTCTAAAGGACCCCAGACCATTCAAATGCCCCTCAGAAACCTTCTAAAGGCCCCCAGACCCTTCTAGAGCCACTCACGACATTCCTAAAGGCCCCAAGATCTTTCTAGAACCAATCAGGACCCTTCGAAAGGCCCCCAGACCCTTCTAGAGCCTGTCAGGATCTTTCTAAAGGCACCCAGACCATTCTAATGCCCCTCAGGACCTTTCTAAAGGCCCCCGGACCCTTCTAATGCCACTCAGGGACTATCTAAAGGACCCCAGACCCCTCTAATGACCCTCAAGACCCATGTAAAGGCCCCCAGACCCATCTAGATTGCCTCAGGACCCATCTAAAGCCCCCCAGACCATTCTAATGCCTTTCAGGACCCTTATAAAGGCCACAAGACCCTTCTAATGCCCCTCAGGACCTTTCTAAAGGCACTCAGACCCTTCTAATGCCCCTCAAGACCCATGTAAAGACCCCCAGACCCTTCCAGATTGCCTCAGAACCCATCTAAAAGCCCCCAGACCCTTCTATAGCCTTTCAGGGCCTTTCTAAAGGCCTCCACACCCTTTTAATGACCCTCAAGACCCATGTAAAGGCCCCCAGACCCTTCTAGACCCCCTCAGGACATTCTAAAGGCCCCCAGACCCTTCTAATGCCCCTCAGGACCCTTCTAAAGGCCCCCAGACCCTTCTAATGCCCCTCAGGGCCTTTCTAAAGTTCCCCAGACACTTCAAGAACCTCTCAGGGCCTTTCTATATGACCCCAGACCCTTATAATGCCCCTCAGGGCCTTTCTAAAGGCCCCCATAACCTTCTAATGCCCCTCAGGACATTTCTAAAGGCCCCCAGACCCTTCTAGAGCCCCTCAGGACATTTCTAAAGGCACCCAGACCCTTCTAATGCCCCTCAGGACCATTCGAAAGGCCCCGAGACACTTTAAGAGCACCTCAGGACCTTTCTAAAGGAACCCAGATCTTTCTAGAGCCCCTCAGGACCCTTCTAGAGGCCCCCAGACCCTTCTAGAGCCCCTCAGGTCCTTTCTAAAGGCCCCCAGACCCTTCTAGACCCCTCAGGACATTTCTAAAGTAGCCCAGAAACTTCTAGAACATCTCAGGGCCTTTCTAAACGCCCTCAGACCATTCAAATGCCCCTCAGAGCCCTTCTAAAAGCCCCCAGACCCTTCTAATGCCCCTCACGACCCTTCTAAAGGCCCCCAGACCCTTCTAATGCCCCTCAGGGCCTTTCTAAAGTACCCGAGAAACTTCTAGAACATCTCAGGGCCTTTCTATATGACCCCAGACCCTTGTAATGCCATTCAGTACATTTTTAAAGGCCGCGAGACCCTTATAATCCCCCTGAGGGCCTTTAAAAAGGCCCCCAGACCCTTCTGGACCCCCTCAGGACGCTTCTAATAGCCCCCACACCCTTCTAGAGCCCCTCAGGTCCTTTCTAAAGGCCTCCACACCCTTCTAATGACACCCAAGACCCATGTAAAGGCCCCTAGACCCTTCTAGATTGCCTCAGGACCAAACTAAAAGCCCCCAGAGCATTCTAATGCCTTTCAGGACCCTTATGAAGGCCACAAGACCCTTCTAATGCCCCTCAGGACCTTTCTAAAGGCACCCAGACCATTCTAATGCCCCTCAGGACCTTTATAAATGCCCCCGGACCCTTCTAATGCCACTCAGTGACTATCTAAAGGACCCCAGAACCCTCTAATGACCCTCAAGACCCATGTAAAGGGCCCCAGACCCATCGAGATTGCCTCAGGACCCATCTAAAGCCCCCCAGACCCTTCTAATGCCTTTCAGGACCCTTATAAAGGCCACAAGACCCTTCTAATGCCCCTCAGGACCTTTCTAAATACACTCAGACCCTTCTAATGCCCCTCAAGACCCATGTAAAGACCCCCAGACCCTTCCAGATTGCCTCAGAACCCATCAAAATACCCCCAGACCCTTCTATAGCCTTTCAGGGCCTTTCTAAAGGCCTCCACACCCTTCTAATGACCCTCAAGACCCATGTAAAGGCCCCCAGACCCTTCTAGACCCCCTCAGGACTATTCTAAAGGCCTCCAGACCCTTCTAATGCCCCTCAGGACCCTTCTAAAAGCCCCCAGACCCTTCTAATGCCCCTCAGGGCCTTTCCAAAGTACCACAGACACTTCTAGAACCTCTCAGGGCCTTTCTATATGACCCCAGACCCTTGTAATGCACCTCAGGGCCTTTCTAAAGGCCCCCATACCCTTCTAATGCCCCTCAGGACATTTCTAAAGGTCCCCAGACCCTTCTAGAGCCCCTGAAGACCCTTCTAAAGGCCCCCTAACCCTTATAGAGCCCCTCAGGACCCTTCTAAACTCCCCCAGACCCTGCTAATTCCCCTCAGGGCTTTTATAAGGGCACCCAGACCCTTCTAATGCCCCTCAGGACCCTTATAAAGGCACCCAGACCCTTCTAGAGCCTCTCAGGACAGTTTTAAATGCCTCCAGACCCTTCTAGACCCCCTCAGGACCATTCTAAAAGCCCACAGACCCTTCTAATGCCCCTCAGGAGCCTTCTAAAGGCCCCCAGACCCTTCTAAATCTCCTCAGGACATTTCTAAAGTACCCCAGACACTTCTAGAACCTCTCAGGGCCTTTCTATATGACCCCAGACCCTTTTAATGCCCCTCAGGGCCTTTCTAAAGGCACCCTGACCCTTCTAATGCACCTCAGGACATTTCTAAAGGCCCCCAGACCCTTCTAGAGCTCCTCAGGACATTTCTAAAGGCACCCAGACCCTTCTAATGCCACTCAGGGCGTTTCTAAAGGCCGAGAGACCCTTATAATCCCACTGAGCGCCTTTAAAAAGGCCCCAAGACCCTTCCGGACCCCCTCAGGACGCTTATAATAGACCCCAGACCCTTCTAGAGCCCCTCAGGGCCTTTCTAAAGGCCTGCACACCCTTCTAATGACCCTCAAGACCCATGTAAAGGCCCCCAGACCCTTCTAGATTGCACTTGACCCTTCTAAAAGCCCCCAGACCCTTCTAATGCCTTTCAGGACCCTTATAAAAGCATCCACACCCTTCTAATGCCCTTCAGGACCTTTCTAAAGACCCTCAGACCATTCTAATGCCCTTCAGGGCATTTATAAAGGTTCCCAGACCCTTCTAGAGCCCGTCAGGACCCTTATAAAGGCCCCCAGACCATTCCAAAGCCCCTCAGGACACATCTAAAGGCTGGCAGACCATTCTAATGCCCGTCAGGGCCTTTATAAAGGTTCCCAGACCGTTCTACTGCCCCTCAAGAGCATTCTAAAGGCCCCCAGACCATTCTAGATCCTCTCCAGACACTTCTAAATGCCCCCAGACCCTTCTAGATCCCCTCAAGACCCTTCTAAAAGGCCCCAGACCTTTCTAATGCCCCGCAGGGCATTTCTAAAGGCCCCCAGACCCGTCTAATGCCCATCAGGACCCTTTGAAAGGCCCCGAGACACTTTTAGAGCAACTCAGGACACTTCTAAATGACCCCAGATCTTTCTAGAGCCCCTCAGGACCCTTCTAGAGGCCCCCAGACCATTCTAGAGCCACTCAGGACGATTCTAAAGGCCCCCCAGACCCTTCTAATCCACCTCATAGCCTTTCTAAAGGCCCCCAGACCATACAAATGCCTCTCAGGACCCTTTTAAAGGCCTTGAGACACTTCTAATGCCCCTCAGGACCCTTCTAAAGGCCTTCAGACCCTTCTAATGTCCTTCAGGGCCTTTCTAAAGTACCCCAGACACTTCTAGAACCTCTGAGGGCCTTTCTGTATGACCCCAGACCATTCTAATGCCACTCAGGGCCTTTCTAAAGGCCGCGACACCCTTATAATCCCCCTGAGGGCCTTTAAAAAGGCCCCCAGACCCTTCTGGACCCCCTCAGGACGCTTCTAATAGCCACCAGACCCTTCTAGAGCCCCTCAGGGCCTTTCTAAAGGCCTCCACACCATTCTAATGACCCTCAAGACCCATGTAAAGGCCCCTAGACCCTTCTAGATTGCCTCAGGACCCATCTAAAAGCCCCCAGACCCTTCTAATGAATTTCAGGACACTTATGAAGGCCACAAGACCCTTCTAATGCCCCTCAGGACCTTTCTAAAGGCCCTCAGACCCTTCTAATGCCCCTCAGGGCATTTATAAAGGTTCCCAGACCCTTCTAGAGCCCGTCAGGACCCTTATAAAGGTCCCCAGACCCTTCTACTGCCCCTCAGGAGCATTCAAAAGGCTCCCAGACCCTTCTAATGCCCCACAGGGCCTTTCTAAAGGTCCCCAGACCCTTCTAGAGCCCCTGAAGGCCCTTCTAAAGGCCCCCAGACCCTTATAGAGCCCCTCAGGACCCTTCTAAAGTCCCCGAGACCCTGCTAATTCCCCTCAGGGCTTTTATAAGGGCACCCAGACCCTTCTAATGCCCCTCAGGACCCTTATAAAGGCACCCAGACCCTTCTAGAGCCTCTCAGGACAGTTTTAAATGCCTCCAGACCCTTCTAGACCCCCTCAGGACGATTCTGAAGGCCCCCAGACCCTTCTAGAGCCACTGAGGACATTTCTAAAGGCACCCAGACTCTTCTAATGCCCCTCAGGGCCTTTCTAAAGGCCGCAAGACCTATATAATCCCCCTGAGGGCCTTTAAAAAGGCCCTGAGACCCTTCTCGACCACCTCAGGACGCTTCTAATAGCCCCCAGACCCTTCTAGAGCCCCTCAGGACATTTCTAAAGGCCCCCAGACCCTTCTAATGCCAGTCAGGGCCTTTCTAAAGGCCGCGAGACCCTTATAATCCTCCTGAGGGCCTTTAAAAAGACCATTCTAATGCCTCACAGGGCCTTTCTAAAGGTCCCCAGACCCTTCTAGAGCTCCTGAAGACCTTCTAAAGGACCCCAGACCCTTCTAATGCCACACAGGGCCTTTCTAAAGGTCCCCAGACCCTTCTACAGCCCCTGAAGGCCCTTATAAAGGCCCCCAGACCCTTATAGAGCTCCTCAGGACCCTTCTAAACTCCCCCAGACCCTGCTAATTCCCCTCAGGGCTTTTATAAGGGCCACAAGACCCTTCTAATGCCCCTCAGGACCCTTATAAAGGCACCCAGACCCTTCTAGAGCCTCTCAGGACAGTTTTAAATGCCTCCAGACCCTTCTAGACCCCCACAGGACCATTCTAAAGGCCCACAGACCCTTCTAATGCCCCTCAGGACCCTTCTAAAGGCCTCCAGACCACTCTAATGCCCCTCAGGGCCTTTCTAAAGTACCCCAGACACTTCTAGAACCATCTGGGCCTTTCTATATGACCCCAGACCATTCTAATGCCCCTCAGGTCCTTTCTAAAGGCCTCCATACCCTTCTAATGCCCCTCAGGACATTTCTAAAGGCCCCCAGACCCTTCTAGAGCCCTTCAGGACATTTCTAAAGGAACCCAGACCCTTCTAATGCCACTCAGGGCCTTTCTAAAGGCCGCGAGACCCTTATAATCCCCCTGAGGGCCTTTAAAAAGGCCCCCAGACCCTTCTGGACCCCCTCAGGACGCTTCTAATAGCCCCCAGATCCTTCTAGAGGCCCTCAGGGCCTTTCTAAAGGCCTCCACACCCTTCTAATGACCCTCAAGACCCATGTAAAGGCCCGTAGACCCTTCTAGATTGCATCAGGACCCTTCTAAAAGGCCCCAGACCCTTCTAATGCCTTTCAGGACCCTTATGAATGCCACAAGACCATTCTAATGCCCCTCAGGACCTATCTAAAGGCCCTAAGACCCTTCTAATGTCCCTCAGGGCATTTAAAAAGGTTCCCAGACCCTTCTAGAGCCCGTCAGGACCCTTATAAAGGCCCCCAGACCATTCTAGAGCCCCTCAGGACACTTCTAAAGGCCCGCAGACCATTCTAATGCCCGTCAGGGCCTTTATAAAGGTCCCCAGACCCTTCTACTGCCCCTCAGGAGCATTCTAAAGGCCCCTAGACCCTTTAATGCCCCACAGGGCCTTTCTAAACGCCCCCAGACCCTTCTAGAGCTCCTGAAGACCTTTCTAAAGGCCCCCAGACCCCTATAGAGCCCCTCAGGACCCTTCTAAAGTCCCCCAGACCCTGCTAATTCCCTTCAGGTCTTTTATAAGGGCACCCAGACCCTTCTAATGCCCCTCAGGACCCTTATAAAGGAACCCAGACCTTCTAGAGTCTCTCAGGACAGTTTTACGTGCCTCCAGACCCTTCTAGACCCCCTCAGGACCATTCTAAAGGCCCCCAGACCCTTCTAATGCCACTCAGGGCATTTCTAAAGGACCCCATACCCTTCTAATGCACCTCAGGACATTTCTAAAGGCACCCAGACCCTTCTAGAGCCCCTCAGGACATTTCTAAAGGCACCCAGACCCTTCTAATGCCACTCAGGGCCTTTCTAAAGGCCGCGAGACCCTTATAATCCCCCTGAGGGCCTTTAAATAGGCCCTCAGACCCTTCTCGACCACCTCAGGACGCTTCTAATAGCCCCCAGACCCTTCTAGAGCCCCTCAGGGCCTTTCTAAAGGCCTCCACACCCTTCTAATGACCCTCAAGACCCATGTAAAGGCCCCCAGACCCTTCTAGATTGCCTCAGGACCCATCAAAAAGACCCCAGACCCTTCTAATGCCTTTTAGGACCCTTATAAAGGAACCAAGACCATTCTAATGCCCCTCAGGGCCTTTCTAAAGGCCTCCACACCCTTCTAATGCCCCTCAGGGCATTTATAAAGGTTCCCAGACCCTTCTAGAGCCCGTCAGGACCCTTATAAAGGCCCCCAGACCATTCTAGAACCCCTCAGGACACTTCTAAAGGCCCGCAGACCATTCTAAAGCCCGTCAGGGCCTTTCTAAAGGTTCCCAGACCCTTCTACTGCCACTTTTGAGCATTCTAAAGGCCCCCAGACCCGTCTACAGCCTCTCAGGGCAGTTTTAAATGCCTCCAGACCCTTCTAGACCCCCTCAGGACCATTCTAAAGCCCCCCAGACCCTTCTAATGCCCCTCAGGGCCTTTCTAAAGGCCCCCAGGCCCTTCTAGAGCCCCTGAAGGCCCTTATAAAGGCCCCCAGACCCTTATAGAGCCCCTCAGGACCCTTCTAAACTCCACCAGACCCTGCTAATTCCCCTCAGGGCTTTTATAAGGGCCACAAGACCCTTCTAATGCCCCTCAGGACCCTTATAAAGGCTCCCAGACCCTTCTAGAGCCTCTCAGGACAGTTTTAAATGCCTCCAGACCCTTCTAGACCCCCACAGGACCATTCTAAAGGCCCACAGACCCTTCTAATGCCCCTCAGGACCCTTCTAAAGGCCTCCAGACCACTCTAATGCCCCTCAGGGCCTTTCTAAAGTACCCCAGACACTTCTAGAACCATCTGGGCCTTTCTATATGACACCAGACCATTCTAATGCCCCTCAGGTCCTTTCTAAAGGCCTCCATACCCTTCTAATGCCCCTCAGGACATTTCTAAAGGCCCCCAGACCCTTCTAGAGCCCTTCAGGACATTTCTAAAGGCACCCAGACCCTTCTAATTCCACTCAGGGCCTTTCTAAAGGCCTCGAGACCCTTATAATCCCCCTGAGGGCCTTTAAAAAGGCCCCCAGACCCTTCTGGACCCCCTCAGGACGCTTCTAATAGCCCCCAGATCCTTCTAGAGGCCCTCAGGGCCTTTCTAAAGGCCTCCACACCCTTCTAATGACCCTCAAGACCCACGTAAAGGCCCGTAGACCCTTCTAGATTGCATCAGGACCCTTCTAAAAGCTCCCAGACCCTTCTACTGCCCCTCAGGACCCTTATGAATGCCACAAGACCCTTCTAATGCCCCTCAGGACCTTTCTAAAGGCCCTCAGACCCTTCTAATGTCCCTCAGGGCATTTATAAAGGTTCCCAGACCCTTCTAGAGCCCGTCAGGACCCTTATAAAGGCCCCCAGACCATTCTAGAGCCCCTCAGGACACTTCTAAAGGCCCGCAGACCATTCTAATGCCCGTCAGGGCCTTTATAAAGGTCCCCAGACCCTTCTACTGCCCCTCAGGAGCATTCTAAAGGCCCCCAGACCATTCTAATGCCCCACAGGGCCTTTCTAAAAGTCCCCAGACCCTTCTAGAGCCTCTCAGGACAGTTTTAAATGCCTCCAGACCCTTCTAGATCCACTCAGGACCATTCTAAAGCCCCCCATACCCTTCTAATGCCCCTCAGGGCCTTTCTAAAGGCCCCCAGACCCTTCTAATGCCCTTCAGGGCATTTCTAAAGGTCCCCAGACCCTTCTAGAGCCCCTCAGTACCAATCTAAAGGCCCCCAGACTATTTTAGAGCCCCTCAGGGCCATTCAAAAGGCCCGCAGACCCTTCAAGAGCCCCTCAACATCCTTCTAACGGCTCCCTGACCCTTCTAGAGCCCCTCAGGGCCTTTCTAAATGCCCCCAGACCCTTCTAGAACCCCTCAGGACACTTGTAAAGGCCCCCAGACCCTTCTAGATCCCCTCAAGACCCTTCTAAAAGGCCCCAGACCTTTCTAATGCCCCTCAGGGCATTTCTAAAGTCCCCCAGACCCTTCTACTGCCCCTCAGGAGCATTCTAAAGGCCCCCAGACCCTTCTAGAGCCTCTCAGGACAGTTTTAAATGCCTCCAGACCCGTCTAGACCCCCTCAGGACCATTCTAAAGGCCCCCAGACCCTTCTAATCCACCTCAGGGCCTGTCTAAAGGCCCCCAGACCTTTCTAATGCCCCTCAGGGCATTTCTAAAGGTACCCAGACCCTTCTAGAGCCCCTCAGTACCAATCTAAAGGCCCCCAGACTCTTTTAGAGCCCCTCAGGGCCATTCTAAACGCCCGCAGACCCTTCAAGAGCCATTCAACATCTTTCTAACGGCTCCCTGACCCTTCTAGAGCCCCTCAGGGCCTTTCTAAATGCCCCCAGACCCTTCTAGAGCCCCTCAGGACACTTGTAAACGCCCCCAGACCCTTCTAGATCCCCTCAAGACCCTTTTAAAAGGCCCCAGACCTTTCTAATGCCCCTCAGGGCATTTCTAAAGGCCCCCAGACCCATCTAATGCCCCTCAGGACCCTTCATAAGGCCCTGAGACACTTTTAGAGCACCTCAGGACATTTCGAAAGGACCCCAGATCTTTCTAGAGCCCCTCAGGACACTTCTAGATGCCCCCAGACCCTTCTAGAGCCCCTCAGGACGAATCTAAAGGCCCCCAGACCCTTCTAGAGCCCCTCAGGGCCTTTCAAAAGGCCTCCACACCCTTCTAATGACCCTCAAGACCCATGTAAAGGCCCCTAGACCCTTCTAGATTGCCTGAGGACCCATCTAAAAGCCCCCAGACCCTTCTAATGCCTTTCAGGACCCTTATGAAGGCCACAAGACCCTTCTAATGCCCCTCAGGACGTTTCTAAAAGCCCTCAGACCCTTCTAATGCCCCTCAGGGCATTTATAAAGGTTCCCAGACCTTTCTAGAGCCCGTCAGGACCCTTATAAAGGACCCCAGACCATTCTAGAGCCCCTAAGGACACTTCTAAAGGCCCGCTGACCATTCTAATGCCCGTCAGGGCCTTTATAAAGGTTCCCAGACCCTTCTACTGCCCCTCAGGAGCATTCTAAAGGCCCCCAGGCCCTTCTAATGCCCCACAGGGCCTTTCTAAAGGTCCCCAGACCCTTCTAGAGCCCCTGAAGACCCTTCTAAAGGCCCCCAGACCCTTATAGAGCCCCTCAGGACCCTTCTAAAGTCCCCAAGACCCTACTAATTCCCCTCAGGGCTTTTATAAGGGCACCCAGACCCTTCTAATGCCCCTCAGGACCCTTATAAATGCCCCCAGACCCTTCTAGAGCCTCTCAGGACAGTTTTAAATGCCTCCAGACCATTCTAGACCCCCTCAGGACCATTCTAAAGGCCCCCAGACCATTCTAATGACTCTCAGGGCCTTTCTAAAGGCCCCCAGACCCTTCTAATGCCCCTCAGGGCATTTCTAAAGGTGCCCAGACCCTTCTAGAACCCCTGAGGACCATTCAAAAGGCCCTCAGACTCTTTTAGAGCCCCTCAGGGCCATTCTAAAGACCTGCAGACCCTTCAAGATCCCCTCAACATCCTTCTAACGGCTCCCTGACCCTTCTAGAGCCTCTCAGGGCCTTTCTAAAGGCTCCCAGACCCTTCTAGACCCCCTCAGGACTATTCTAAATGCCCCCAGACCCTTCTAGAGTCTCTCAGGACAGTTTTAAATGCCTCCAGACCATTCTAGACCCACTCAGGACCATTCTAAAGGCCCCCAGACCATTCTAATGACTCTCAGGGCCTTTCTAAAGGCCCCCAGACCCTTCTAATGCCCCTCAGGGCATTTCTAAAGGTCCCCAGACCCTTATAGAACCCCTGAGGACCATTCAAAAGGCCCTCAGACTCTTTTAGAGCCCCTCAGGGCCATTCTAAAGACCTGCAGACCCTTCAAGATCCCCTCAACATCCTTCTAACGGCTCCCTGACCCTTCTAGAGCCTCTCAGGGCCTTTCTAAAGGCTCCCAGACCCTTCTAGACCCCCTCAGGACTATTCTAAATGCCCCCAGACCCTTCTAGATCCCCTCAAGACCCTTCTAAAAGGCCCCAGACTTTTCTAATGCACCTCAGGGCCATTCTAAAGGCCCCGAGACCATTCAAATGCCCCTCAGAACCCTTCTAAAGGCCCCCAGACCCTTCTAATGCTCCTCAGGGCCTTTCTAAAGTACCACAGACACTTCTAGAACATCTCAGGGCCTTTCTATATGACCCCAGACACTTGTAATGCCACTCAGGGCCTTTCTAAAGGCGGAGAGACCCTTCTAATTCCCGTGAGCCCTTTATAAAGGCCCCCAGACCCTTCTGGACTCCCTAAGGACACTTCTAATAGCCCCCAGACCCTTCTAGAGACCCTCAGGGCCTTTCTAAAGACCTCCACACCCTTCTAATGACCCTCAAGACCCATGTAAAGGCCCCCACACCCTTCTAGATTGCCTCAGGAACCATCTAAAAGACCCCAGACCCTTCAAATGCCTTTCAGGACCCTTATGAAGGCCACAAGACCATTCTAATGCCCCTCAGGAGCATTCTAAAGGCCCCCAGACCCTTCTAATGCCCCACAGGTCCATTCTAAAGGTCCCCAGACCCTTCTAGAGACCCTGAAGACCCTTCTAAAGGCCCCCAGACCCTTATAGAGCCCCTCAGGACCCTTCTAAAGTCCCCCAGACCCTGCTAATTCCCCTCAGGACCCTTTTAAAGGAACCCAGACCCTTCTAGAGCCACTCAGGACAGTTTTAAATGCCTCCAGACCCTTCTAGACACCCTCAGGACCATTCTAAAGGCCCCCAGACCCTTCTAGAACCTCACATGGCCTTTCTAAAGGCCCCCAGACCCTTGTAATGCCCCTCAGGGCCTTTCTAAAGGCCCCCAGACCCTTCTAATGCCCCTCAGGGCATTTAAAAAGGTCCCCAGACCCTTCTAGAGCCCGTCAGGACCATTCTAAAGGCCCCCAGACTCTTTTAGAGCCCTTCAGGGCCATTCTAAAGGCCCGCAGACCCTTCTAGAGCCCCTCAACGTCATTCTAACGGCTTCCAGACCCTTCTAGAACCCCTCAGGTCCATTCTAAAGGCCCCCAGACCATTCTAATGCCCCTGAGAGCTCTTAAAAAGGCCCCCAGACCCTTCTAGAGCCCGTCAGGACCCTTAAAAAGGCCTCCAGACCCTTCTACAGCCCCTCAGGACGCTTCTAAAGTACCCCAGACCCTTCTAGAGCCCCTCAGGTCCTTTCTAAAGGCCTCCACACCCTTCTAATGACCCTCAAGACCCATGTAAAGGCCCCTAGACCCTTCTAGATTGCCTCAGGACCCATCTAAAAGCCCCCAGACACTTCTAATGCCTTTCAGGACCCTTATGAAGGCAACAAGACCCTTCTAATGCCCCTCAGGACCTTTCTAAAGGCCCTCAGACCCTTCTAATGCCCCTCAGGGCATTTATAAAGGTTCCCAGACCCTTCTAGAGCCCGTCAGGACCCTTATAAAGGCCCCCAGACCATTCTAGAGCCCCTCAGGACACTTCTAAAGGCCCCCAGACCCTTCTAATTCCCCACAGGGCCTTTCTAAAGGTCCTGAGAGGCTCTAGAAAGGTCTGGGTGCCATTATAAGGGTCCTGAGGGGAATTAGAAGGGTCTGGGTGCCCTTATAAAAGCCGTGAGGGGAATTAGCAGGGTCTGGGGGACTTTAGAAGGGTCCTGAGGGGCTGTATAAGCGTCTGGGGGCCTTTAGAAGGGTCTTGAGGGGCTCTAGAAGGGTCTGGGGACCTTTAGAAAGGCCCTGTGGGGCATTAGAATGGTCTGGGGGCCTTTAGAATGCTCCTGAGGGGCAGTAGAATGGTCTGGAGGCCTTTAGAAAGGTCCTGACGGGCATTAGAATGGTCTGCGGGCCTTTAGAAGTGTCCTGAGGGGCTCTAGAATGGTCTGGGGGCCATTTTAAGGGTTCTGACGGGCTCTAGAAGGGTCTGGGAACCTTTATAAAAGCCCTGAAGGGCATTAGAAGGGTCTGAGGGCCTTTAGAAAGGTCCTGAGGGGCATTAGAAGGGTCTTGTGGCCTTCATAAGGGTCCTGAAAGGCATTAGAAGGGTCTGGGGGCTTTTAGATGGGTCCTGAGGCAATCTAGAAGGGTCTGGGGGCCTTTACATGGGTCTTGAGGGTCATTAGAAGGGTGTGGAGGCCTTTAGAAAGGCCCTGAGGGGCTCTAGAAGGGTTTGGGGGCTATTATAAGCGTCCTGAGGGGGTCCAGAAGGGTCTGGGGGCTTTTTAAAGGCCCTAAGGGGGATTATAAGGGTCTCGCGGCCTTTAGAAAGGCCCTGAGTGGTATTAGAAGGGTCTGGGTGCCTTTAGAAATGTCCTGAGGGGCTCTTTAAGGGTCTGGGGTCCTTTAGAAAGGCCCTGAGGGGCATTACAAGGGTCTGGGGTCATATAGAAAGGCCGTGAGAGGTTCTAGAAGTGTCTGGGGTACTTTATAAAGGCCCTGAGGGGCATTAGAATGGTCTGCGGTCCTTTAGAAGGGTCCTGAGAGGCATTAGAAGGGTCTTGTGGCCTTCATAAGGGTCCTGAAAGGCATTAGAAGGGTCTGGGGGCCTTTACATGGGTCTTGAGGGTCATTAGAAGGGTGTGGATGCCTTTAGAAAGGCCCTGAGTGGCATTAGAAGGGTCTGGGTGCCTTTAGAAATGTCCTGAGGGGCTCTAGAAGGGTCTGGGGGCCTTTAGAAATGTTCTGAGGGGCATTAGAAGGGTATGGGGGCCTTTAGAAAGGCCCTGAGGGGCATTAGAAGGGTCTGGGGGCCTTTAGAAGGGTCCTGAGGGGCATTAGAAAGGTCTGGGGGCCTTTAGAACAGTCCTGAGGGGGTCTAGAGGGGTCTGGAGGCTTTTAAATCTGTCCTGAGAGGCTCTAGAAGGGTCTGGGTGCTTTTATAAGGGTCCTGAGGGGCATTAGAAGCGTCTGGGTGCCCTTATAAAAGCCCTGAGGGGAATTAGCAGGGTCTGGGGGACTTTAGAAGGGTCCTTAGGAGCTCTATAATGGTCCGAGAATCTTTAGAAAGGTCTTCAGGGGCTCTAGAAGGGTCTGGGGACCTTTAGAAAGGCCTTGTGGGGCATTAGAATGGTCTGGGGGCCTTTAGAATGCTCCTAAGGGGCAGTAGAAGGGTCTGGGGACCTTTATAAAGGCCCTGACGTGCATTAGAATGGTCTGCGGGCCTTTAGAAGTGTCCTGACTGTCTCTAGAATGGTCTGGGGGCCTTTACAAGGGTCCTGACGGGCTCTAGAAGGGTCTGGGAACCATTATAAATGCCCTGAGGGGAATTATAAGAGTCTGAGGGCTATTACAGGCGTCGTAGAAGGGTCTAGGGGCCTTTACATGGGTCTTGAGGGTCATTAGAAGGTTGTGGAGGCCTTTAGAAAGGCCCTGAAAGGCATTAGAAGCGTCTGGGGGCTTTTAGATGGGTCCTGAGGCAATCTAGAAGGGTCTGGGGGCCTTTACATGGGTCTTGAGGGTCATAAGAGGGGTGTGGAGGCCTTTAGAAAGGCCCTGAGGGTCATTAGAAGGGTCTGGGGGCTATTAGAAGCGTCCTGAGGGGGTCCAGAAGGGTCTGGGGGCCTTTTTAAAGGCCCTCAGGGGGATTATAAGGGTCTCGTGGCCTTTAGAAAGGCCCTCAGAGGCATTAGAAGGGTCTGGGGTCATATAGAAAGGCCCTGAGAGATTCTAGAATTGTCTGGGGTACTTTAGAATGGCCTTGAGGGGCTTTTGAAGGGTCTGGTAGCATTTAGAATGCTCCTGAGGGGCAGTAGAAGGGTCTGGGGACCTTTATAAAGGCCCTGACGGGCATTAGAATGGTCTGCGGGCCTTTAGAAGTGTCCTGAGGGGCTCTAGAATGATCTGGGGGCCTTTAGAAGGGTCCTGACGGGCTCTAGAAGGGTCTGGGAACCTTTATAAAGGCCCTGAGAGGCATTAGAAGGGTCTGAGGGCCTTTAGAATGGTCCTGAGTGGCATTAGAAGGGTCTTGTGGCCTTCATAAGGGCCCTGAAACGCATTAGAATGGTCTGTGGTCTTTTAGATGGTTCCTGAGGCAATCTAGAAGGGTCTAGGGATCTTTACATGGGTCTTGAGGGTCATTAGAAGGGTGTGGAGGCCTTTAGAAAGGCCCTGAAAGGCATTAGAAGGGTCTGGGGGCTTTTAGATGGGTCCTGAGGCAATCTATAAGGGTCTAGGGGCCTTTACATGGGTCTTGAGGGTCATTAGAAGGGTGTTGAAGCCATTAGAAAGGCCCTGAGGGGCTCTAGAAGGGTCTGGGGGCTATTAGAAGCGTCCTGAGGGGGTCCAGAAGGGTCTGGGGGCCTTTTTAAAGGCCCTCAGGAGGGTGATAAGGGTCTCGCGGCCCTTAGAAAGGCCCTGAGTGGCATTAGAAGGGTCTGGGGGCCTTTAGAAATGTCCTGAGGGGCTCTCGAAGGGTCTGGGGGCCTTTAGAAAGGCCCTGAGGGGCATTAGAAGGGTCTGCGGGCCTTTAGAAGGGTCCTGAGGGGCATTAGAAGGGTCTGGGGGCATTTAGATAGGCCCTGAGGGACATTACAAGGGTCTGGGGTCATATAGAAAGGCCCTGAGAGGTTCTAGAAGTGTCTGGGGTACTTTAGAAAGGCCCTGAGGGGCATTAGAAGGGTCTGCGGGCCTTTAGAAGGGTCCTGAGGGGCATTAGAAGGGTCTGGGGGCCTTTAGAATGGTCCTGAGGGGGTCTAGAAGGGTCTGGAGGCATTTAAAACTGTCCTGAGAGGCTCTAGAAGGGTCTGGGTGTCTTTATAAGGGTAATGAGGGGTATTAGAAGGGTCTGGGTGCCCTTATAAAAGCCCTGAGGGGAATTAGCAGGGTCTGCGGGCCTTTAGAAGTGTCCTGTGGGGCTCTAGAATGGTCTGGGAGCCTTTAAAAGGGTCTTCAGGGGCAGTAGAAGGGTCTGGGGACCTTTAGAAAGGCCCTGTGGGGCATTAGAAGGGTCTGGGGGCCTTTAGAATGCTCCTGAGGGGCAGTAGAAGGGTCTGGAGACATTTATAAAGGCCCTGACGGGCATTAGAATGGTCTGCGGGCCTTTAGACGTGTCCTGAGGGGATCTAGAATGGTCTGGGGGCATTTATAAGGGTCCTGACGGGCTCTAGAAGGGTCTGGGAACCATTAAAAAAGCCCTGAGGGGCATTAGAAGGGTCTGAGGGCCTTTAGAAAGGTCCTGAGGGGCATTAGAAGGGTCTTGTGGCCTTCATAAGGGTCCTGAAAGGCATTAGAAGGGTCTGGGGGCTTTTAGATGGGTCTTAAGGCAATCTAGAAGGGTCTAGGGGCATTTACATGGGTCTTGAGGGTCATTAGAAGGGTGTGGAGTCCTTTAGAAAGGCCCTGAGGGGCTCTAGAAGGGTCGGGGGCTTTTCGATGGGTCCTGAGGCAATCTAGAAGGGTCTGGGGGCCTTTACATGGGTCTTGAGGGTCATTAGAAGGGTGTGGAGTCCTTTAGAAAGGCCCTGAGGGGCTCTAGAAGGGTCTGGGGGCTATTAGAAGCGTCCTGAGGGGGTCCAGAAGGGTCTGGGGGCCTTTTTAAAGGCCCTCAGGGGGATTATAAGGGTCTCGCGGCCTTTAGAAAGGCCCTGAGGGGCATTACAAGGGTCTGGGGTCATATAGAAAGGCCCTGAGAGGTTCTAGAAGTGTCTGGGGTACTTTAGAAAGGCCCTGAGGTGCATTAGAAGGGTCTGGGGGCCTTTTGAAGGGTCCTGAGGGGCATTAGAAGGGTCTGGGGGCCTTTAGAATGGTCCTGAGGGGGTCTAGAAGGGTCTGGAGGCATTTAAAACTGTCCTGAGAGGCTCTAGAAGGGTCTGGGTGCCTTTATAAGGGTCCTGAGGGGTATTAGAAGGGTCTGGGTGCCCTTATAAAAGCCCTGAGGGGAATTAGCAGGGTCTGGGGGACTTTAGAAGGGTCCTGAGGGGCTCTATAAGGGTCTGGGGGCCTTTAGAAGGGTCTTCAGGGGCTCTAGAAGGGTCTGGGGACCTTTAGAAAGGCCCTGTGGGGCATTAGAAGGGTCTGGGGGCCTTTAGAATGCTCCTGAGGGGCAGTAGAAGGGTCTGGGGACCTTTAGAAAGGCACTGTGGGGCATTAGAAGGGTCTGGGGGCTTTTAGATGGGTCCTGAGGCAATCTAGAAGGGTCTGGGGGCCTTTACATGGGTCTTGAGGGTCATTAGAAGGGTGTGGAGGCCTTTAGAAAGGCTCTGAGGGGCTCTAGAAGGGTCTGGGGTCTATTAGAAGCGTCCTGAGGGGGTCCAGAAGGGTCTGGGGGCCTTTTTAAAGGCCCTCAGGGGGATTATAAGGGTCTCGCGACCTTTAGAAAGGCCCTGAATGGCATTAGAAGGGTCTGGGTGCCTTTAGAAATGTCCTGAGGGGCTCTAGAAGGGTCTGGGGGCCTTTAGAAATGTCCTGAGGGGCATTAGAAGGGTATGGGGGCCTTTAGAAAGGCCCTGAGGGGCATTACAAGGGTCTGGGGTTATATAGAAAGGCCCTGAGAGGTTCTAGAAGTGTCTGGGGTACTTTAGAAAGGCCCGAGGGGCATTAGAAGGGTCTGGGGGCCTTTAGAAGGGTCCTGAGGGGCATTAGAAGGGTCTGGGGGCCTTTAGAAGGGTCCTGAGGGGCATTAGAAGGGTCTGGGGGCCTTTAGAATGGTCCTGAGCGGGTCTAGAAGGGTCTGGAGGCATTTAAAACTGTCCTGAGAGGCTCTAGAAGGGTCTGGGTGCCTTTATAAGAGTCCTGAGGGGCATTAGAAGGGTCTTGTGGCCCTTATAAAAGCCCTGAGGGGAATTAGCAGGGTGTGGGGGACTTTAGAAGGGTCCTGAGGGGGTCTATAAGGGTCTGGGGGCCTTTAGAAGGGTCTTCAGGGGCTCTAGAAGGGTCTGGGGACCTTTAGAAAGGCCCTGTGGGGCATTAGAAGGGTCTGGGGGCCTTTAGAATGCTCCTGAGGGGCAGTAGAAAGGTCTGGGGACCTTTAGAAAGGCCCTGAAGGGCATTAGAATGGTCTGCGGGCCTTTAGAAGTGTCCTGAGAGGCTCTAGAATGGTCTGGGGGCCTTTATAAGGGTCCTGACGGGCTCTAGAAGGGTCTGGGAACCTTTATAAATGCCCTGAGGGGCATTAGAAGGGTCTTGTGGCCTTCATAAGGGTCCTGAAAGGCATTATAAGGGTCTGGGGGCTTTTACATGGGTCCTGAGGCAATCTAGAATGGTCTGAGGACCTCTAGAAACGTCCTGAGGGGCATTAGAAGGGTGTGGGTGCCTTTATAAGGGTCCTCAGGGGCATTAGAAGGGTCTTGTGGCCCTTATAAAAGCCCTGATGGGAATTAGCAGGGTCTGGGGGACTTTAGAAGGGTCCTGAGGGGCTCTATAAGGGTCTGGGGGCCTTTAGAAGGGTCTTCAGGGGCTCTAGAAGGTTCTGGAGAACATTAGAATGGCCCTGTGGGGCATTAGAAGGGTCTGGGGGCTTTTAGAATGCTCCTGAGGGGCAGTAGAAGGGTCTGGAGACCTTTAGAAAGGCCCTGTGCGGCATAAGAAGGGTCTGGGGGCATTTAGAATGCTCCTGAGGGGCAGTAGAAGGGTATGGGGACCTTTAGAAAGGCAATGACGGGCATTAGAATGGTCTGCGGGCCTTTAGAAGTGTCCTGAGGGGCTCTAGAATGGTCTGGGGGCCTTTATAAGGGTCCTGATGGGCTCTAGAAGGGTCTGGGAACCTTTATAAATGCCCTGAGGTGCATTAGAAGGGTCTGAGGGCCTTTAGAATGCTCCAGAGGGGCATTAGAAGGGTCTTGTGGCCTTCATAAGGGTCCTGAAAGGCATTAGAAGGGTCTGGGGGCTTTTACATGGGTCCTGAGGCAATCTAGAAGGGTCTAGGGGCATTTACATGGGTCTTGAGGGTCATTAGAAGGGTGTGGAGGCATTTAGAAAGGCCCTGAAAGGCATTAGAAGGGTCTGGGGGCTTTTAGATGGGTCCTGAGGCAATCTAGAAGGGTCTGGGGGCCTTTACATGGGTCTTGAGGGTCATTAGAAGGGTGTGGAGGCCTTTAGAAAGGCCCTGAGGGGCTCTAGAAAGGTCTGGGGGCTATTAGAAGCGTCCTGAGGGGGTCCAGAAAGGTCTTGGGGCCTTTTTAAAGGCCCTCAGGGGGATTATAAGGGTCTTGCGGCCTTTAGAAAGGCCCTGAGTGGCATTAGAAGGGTCTGGGTGCCTTTCAAAATGTCCTGAGGGGCTCTAGAAGGGTCTGGGCGCCTTCAGAAATGTCCTGAGGGGCATTAGAAGGGTATGGGGGCCTTTAGAATGGTCCTGAGGGGGTCTAGAATGGTCTGGAGGCATTTAAAACTGTCCTGAGAGGCTCTAGAAGGGTCTGGGTGTCTTTATAAGGGTCCTGAGGGGCATTAGAAGGGTCTTGTGGCCCTTATAAAAGCCCTGAGGGGAATTAGCAGGGTCTGGGGGACTTTAGAAGGGTCCTGAGGGGCTCTAGAAGGGTCTGGGGGCCTTTAGAAGGGTCTTCAGGGGCTCTAGAAGGGTCTGGGGACCTTTAGAAAGGCCCTGTGTGGCATTAGAAGGGTCTGGGGGCCTTTAGAATGCTCCTGAGGGGCAGTAGAAGGGTCTGGGGACATTTAGAAAGGCCCTGAAGGGCATTAGAATGGTCTGCGGGCCTTTAGAAGTGTCCTGACGGGCTCTAGAAGGGTCTGGGAACCTTTATAAATGCCCTGAGGGGCATTAGAAGGGTCTTGTGGCCTTCATAAGGGTCCTGAAAGGAATTAGAAGGGTCTGGGGGCTTTTACATGGGTCCTGAGGCAATCTAGAAGGGTCTAGGGTCCTTTAGAAAGGTCCTGAGGTGCATTAGAAGGGTGTGGAAGCCTTTAGAAAGGCCCTGAAAGGCATTAGAAGGGTCTGGGGGCTTTTAGATGGGTCCTGAGGCAATCTAGAAGGGTCTGGGGGCCTTTACATGGGTCTTGAGGGTCATTAGAAGGGTGTGGAGGCCTTTAGAAAGGCCCTGAGGGGCTCTAGAAGGGTCTGGTGGCTATTAGAATCATCCTGAGGGGGTCCAGAAGGGTCTGGGTGCCTTTTTAAAGGCCCTCAGGGGGATTATAAGGGTCTTGCGGCCTTTAGAAAGGCCCTGAGTGGCATTAGAAGGGTCTGGGTGCCTTTAGAAATGTCCTGAGGGGCTCTAGAAGGGTCTGGGGGCCTTTAGAAATGTCCTGAGGGACATTAGAAGGGTATGGGGGCCTTTAGAAAGGCCCTGAGGGGCATTACAAGGGTCTGGGGTCATATAGAAAGGCCCTGAGAGGTTCTAGAAGTGTCTGGGGTACTTTAGAAAGGGCCTGAGGGGCATTAGAAAGGTCTGGGGGCCTTTAGAAGGGTCCTGAGGGGCATTAGAAGGGTCTGGGGGCCTTATATAAGCCCTGAGGGCAATTAGCAGGGTCTGGGGGACTTTAGAAGGGTCCTGAGAGGCTCTATAAGGGTCTGGGGGCCTTTAGAATGGTCTTCAGGGGCTCTAGAAGGGTCTGGGGACCTTTAGAAAGGCCCTGTGGGGCATTAGAAGGGTCTGGGGGCCTTTAGAATGCTCCTGAGGGGCAGTAGAAGGGTCTGGGGACCTTTAGAAAGGCCCTGTGGGGCATTAGAAGGCTCTGGGGGCCTTTAGAATGCTCCTGAGGGGGTCTAGAAGGGCCTGGGGACCTTTAGAAAGGCCCTGACGGGCATTAGGATGGTCTGCGGGCATTTAGAAGTGTCCTGAGGGGCTCTAGAATGGTCTGGGGGCCTTTATAAGGGTCCTGACGGACTCTAGAATGGTCTGGGAACCTTTATAAATCCCCTGAGGGGCATTAGAAGGGTCTTGTGTCCTTCATAAAAGTCCTGAAAGGCATTAGAAGGGTCTGGGGGCTTTTACATGGGTCCTGAGGCAATCTAGAATGGTCTGAGGGCCTTTAGAAAGGTCCTGAGGGGCATTAGAAGGGTGTGGAATCCTTTAGAAAGGCCCTGAAAGGCATTAGAAGGGTCTGGGGGCTTTTAGATGGGTCCTGAGGCAATCTAGAAGGGTCTGGGGGCCTTTACATGGGTCTTGAGGGTCATTAGAAGGGTGTGGAGGCCTTTAGAAAGGCCCTGAGGGGCTCTAGAAGGGTCTGGGGGCTATTAGAATCGTCCTGAGGGGGTCCAGAAGGGTCTGGGGGCCTTTTTAAAGGCCCTCAGGGGGATTATAAGGGTCTTGCGGCCTTTAGAAAGGCCCTGAGTGGCATTAGAAGGGTCTGGGTGCCTTTAGAAATGTCCTGAGGGGCTCTAGAAGGGTCTGGGGGCCTTTAGAAATGTCCTGAGGGGCATTAGAAGGGTATGGGGTCATATAGAAAGGCCCTGAGGAGGTCTAGAAGTGTCTGGGGTACTTTAGAAAGGCCCTGAGGGGCATTAGAAGGGTCTGGGGGCCTTTAGAATGGTCCTGAGGGGCATTAGAAGGGTCTGGGGGCCTTTAGAATGGTCCTGAGGGGGTCTAGAAGGGTCTGGAGGCATTTAAAACTGTCCTGAGAGGCTCTACAAGGGTCTGGGTGCCTTTATAGTGGTCCTGAGGGGCATTAGAAGGGTCTGGGTGCCCTTATAAAAGACCTGAGGGAAATTAGCAGGGTCTGGGGGACTTTAGAAGGGTGCTGAGGGGCTCTATAAGGGTCTGGGGGCCTTTAGAAGGGTCTTCAGGGGCTCTAGAAGGGTCTGGGGACCTTTAGAAAGGCCCTGTGGGGCATTAGAAGGGTCTGGGGGCTTTTAGATGGGTCCTGAGGCAATCTAGAAGGGTCTGGGGGCCTTTACATGGGTCTTGAGGGTCATTAGAAGGGTGTGGAGGCCTTTAGAAAGGCCCTGAAAGGCATTAGAAGGGTCTGGGGGCTTTTAGATGGGTCCTGAGGCAATCTATAAGGGTCTAGGGGCCTTTACATGGGTCTTGAGGGTCATTAGAAGGGTGTTGAAGCCATTAGAAAGGCCCTGAGGGGCTCTAGAAGGGTCTGGGGGCTATTAGAAGCGTCCTGAGGGGGTCCAGAAGGGTCTGGGGGCCTTTTTAAAGGCCCTCAGGAGGGTGATAAGGGTCTCGCGGCCCTTAGAAAGGCCCTGAGTGGCATTAGAAGGGTCTGGGGGCCTTTAGAAATGTCCTGAGGGGCTCTCGAAGGGTCTGGGGGCCTTTAGAAAGGCCCTGAGGGGCATTAGAAGGGTCTGCGGGCCTTTAGAAGGGTCCTGAGGGGCATTAGAAGGGTCTGGGGGCATTTAGATAGGCCCTGAGGGACATTACAAGGGTCTGGGGTCATATAGAAAGGCCCTGAGAGGTTCTAGAAGTGTCTGGGGTACTTTAGAAAGGCCCTGAGGGGCATTAGAAGGGTCTGGGGGCCTTTAGAATGGTCCTGAGGGGGTCTAGAAGGGTCTGGAGGCATTTAAAACTGTCCTGAGAGGCTCTAGAAGGGTCTGGGTGTCTTTATAAGGGTAATGAGGGGTATTAGAAGGGTCTGGGTGCCCTTATAAAAGCCCTGAGGGGAATTAGCAGGGTCTGGGGGACTTTAGAAGGGTCCTGAGGGGCTCTAGAAGGGTCTGGGGGCCTTTAGAAGGGTCTTCAGGGGCTCTAGAAGGGTCTGGGGACCTTTAGAAAGGCCCTGTGGGGCATTAGAAGGGTCTGGGGGCCTTTAGAATGCTCCTGAGGGGCAGTAGAAGGGTCTGGAGACATTTATAAAGGCCCTGACGGGCATTAGAATGGTCTGCGGGCCTTTAGACGTGTCCTGAGGGGATCTAGAATGGTCTGGGGGCATTTATAAGGGTCCTGACGGGCTCTAGAAGGGTCTGGGAACCATTAAAAAAGCCCTGAGGGGCATTAGAAGGGTCTGAGGGCCTTTAGAAAGGTCCTGAGGGGCATTAGAAGGGTCTTGTGGCCTTCATAAGGGTCCTGAAAGGCATTAGAAGGGTCTGGGGGCTTTTAGATGGGTCTTAAGGCAATCTAGAAGGGTCTAGGGGCATTTACATGGGTCTTGAGGGTCATTAGAAGGGTGTGGAGTCCTTTAGAAAGGCCCTGAGGGGCTCTAGAAGGGTCGGGGGCTTTTAGATGGGTCCTGAGGCAATCTAGAAGGGTCTGGGGGCCTTTACATGGGTCTTGAGGGTCATTAGAAGGGTGTGGAGGCCTTTAGAAAGGCCCTGAGGGGCTCTAGAAGGGTCTGGGGGCTATTAGAAGCGTCCTGAGGGGGTCCAGAAGGGTCTGGGGGCCTTTTTAAAGGCCCTCAGGGGGATTATAAGGGTCTCGCGGCCTTTAGAAAGGCCCTGAGGGGCATTACAAGGGTCTGGGGTCATATAGAAAGGACCTGAGAGGTTCTATAAGTGTCTGAGGTACTTTAGAAAGGCCCTGAGGTGCATTAGAAGGGTCTGGGGGCCTTTAGAATGGTCCTGAGGGGGTCTAGAAGGGTCTGGAGGCATTTAAAACTGTCCTGAGAGGCTCTAGAAGGGTCTGGGTGCCTTTATAAGGGTCCTGAGGGGTATTAGAAGGGTCTGGGTGCCCTTATAAAAGCCCTGAGGGGAATTAGCAGGGTCTGGGGGACTTTAGAAGGGTCCTGAGGGGCTCTAGAAGGGTCTGGGGGCCTTTAGAAGGGTCTTCAGGGGCTCTAGAAGGGTCTGGGGACCTTTAGAAAGGCCCTGTGGGGCATTAGAAGGGTCTGGGGGCCTTTAGAATGCTCCTGAGGGGCAGTAGAAGGGTCTGGGGACATTTAGAAAGGCCCTGAAGGGCATTAGAATGGTCTGCGGGCCTTTAGAAGTGTCCTGACGGGCTCTAGAAGGGTCTGGGAACCTTTATAAATGCCCTGAGGGGCATTAGAAGGGTCTTGTGGCCTTCATAAGGGTCCTGAAAGGAATTAGAAGGGTCTGGGGGCTTTTACATGGGTCCTGAGGCAATCTAGAAGGGTCTAGGGGCCTTTAGAAAGGTCCTGAGGTGCATTAGAAGGGTGTGGAAGCCTTTAGAAAGGCCCTGAAAGGCATTAGAAGGGTCTGGGGGCTTTTAGATGGGTCCTGAGGCAATCTAGAAGGGTCTGGGGGCCTTTGCATGGGTCTTGAGGGTCATTAGAAGGGTGTGGAGGCCTTTAGAAAGGCCCTGAGGGGCTCTAGAAGGGTCTGGGGGCTATTAGAATCATCCTGAGGGGGTCCTGAAGGGTCTGGGTGCCTTTTTAAAGGCCCTCAGGGGGATTATAAGGGTCTTGCGGCCTTTAGAAAGGCCCTGAGTGGCATTAGAAGGGTCTGGGTGCCTTTAGAAATGTCCTGAGGGGCTCTAGAAGGGTCTGGGGGCCTTTAGAAATGTCCTGAGGGACATTAGAAGGGTATGGGGGCCTTTAGAAAGGCCCTGAGGGGCATTACAAGGGTCTGGGGTCATATAGAAAGGCCCTGAGAGGTTCTAGAAGTGTCTGGGGTACTTTAGAAAGGGCCTGAGGGGCATTAGAAAGGTCTGGGGGCCTTTAGAAGGGTCCTGAGGGGCATTAGAAGGGTCTGGGGGCCTTTAGAATGGTCCTGAGGGGGTCTAGAAGGGTCTGGAGGCATTTAAAACTGTCCTGAGAGGCTCTACAAGGGTCTGGGTGCCATTATATGGGTCCTGAGGGGCATTAGAAGGGTCTTGTGGCCCTTATATAAGCCCTGAGGGCAATTAGCAGGGTCTGGGGGACTTTAGAAGGGTCCTGAGAGGCTCTATAAGGGTCTGGGGGCCTTTAGAATGGTCTTCAGGGGCTCTAGAAGGGTCTGGGGACCTTTAGAAAGGCCCTGTGGGGCATTAGAAGGGTCTGGGGGCCTTTAGAATGCTCCTGAGGGGCAGTAGAAGGGTCTGGGGACCTTTAGAAAGGCCCTGTGGGGCATTAGAAGGGTCTGGGGGCCTTTAGAATGCTCCTGAGGGGGTCTAGAAGGGCCTGGGGACCTTTAGAAAGGCCCTGACGGGCATTAGGATGGTCTGCGGGCATTTAGAAGTGTCCTGAGGGGCTCTAGAATGGTCTGGGGGCCTTTATAAGGGTCCTGACGGACTCTAGAATGGTCTGGGAACCTTTATAAATCCCCTGAGGGGCATTAGAAGGGTCTTGTGTCCTTCATAAAAGTCCTGAAAGGCATTAGAAGGGTCTGGGGGCTTTTACATGGGTCCTGAGGCAATCTAGAATGGTCTGAGGGCCTTTAGAAAGGTCCTGAGGGGCATTAGAAGGGTGTGGAATCCTTTAGAAAGGCCCTGAAAGGCATTAGAAGGGTCTGGGGGCTTTTAGATGGGTCCTGAGGCAATCTAGAAGGGTCTGGGGGCCTTTACATGGGTCTTGAGGGTCATTAGAAGGGTGTGGAGGCCTTTAGAAAGGCCCTGAGGGGCTCTAGAAGGGTCTGGGGGCTATTAGAATCGTCCTGAGGGGGTCCAGAAGGGTCTGGGGGCCTTTTTAAAGGCCCTCAGGGGGATTATAAGGGTCTTGCGGCCTTTAGAAAGGCCCTGAGTGGCATTAGAAGGGTCTGGGTGCCTTTAGAAATGTCCTGAGGGGCTCTAGAAGGGTCTGGGGGCCTTTTGAAATGTCCTGAGGGGCATTAGAAGGGTATGGGGGCCTTTAGAAAGGCCCTGAGGGGCATTACAAGGGTCTGGGGTCATATAGAAAGGCCCTGAGAGGTTCTAGAAGTGTCTGGGGGACTTTAGAAAGGGCCTGAGGGGCATTAGAAGGGTCTGGGGGCCTTTAGAAGGGTCTTGAGGGGCATTAGAAGGGTCTGGGGGCCTTTAGAATGGTCCTTAGGGGGTCTAGAAGGGTCTGGAGGCGTTTAAAACTGTCCTGAGAGGCTCTAGATGGGTCTGGGTGCCTTTATAAGGGTCCTGAGGGGCATTAGAAGGGTCTTGTGGCCCTTATAAAAGCCCTGAGGGGAATTAGCAGGGTCTGGGGGACTTTAGAAGGGTCCTGAGGGGCTCTATAAGGGTCTGGGGGCCTTTAGAAGGGTCTTCAGGGGCTCTAGAAGGGTCTGGGGACCTTTAGAAAAGCCCTGTGGGGCATTAGAAGGGTCTGGGGGCCTTTAGAATGCTCCTGAGGGGCAGTAGAAGGGTCTGGGGACCTTTAGAAAGGCCCTGTGGGGCATTAGAAGGGTCTGGGGGCCTTTAGAATGCTCCTGAGTGGCAGTAGAAGGGTCTGGGGACCTTTAGAAAGGCCCTGACGGGCATAAGGATGGTCTGCGGGCCTTTAGAAGTGTCCTGAGGGGCTCTAGAATGGTCTGGGGGCCTTTATAAGGGTCCTGACGGGCTCTAGAAGGGTCTGGGAACCTTTATAAATGCCCTGAGGGGCATTAGAAGGGTCTGAGGGCCTTTAGAAAGGTCCTGAGGGGCATTAGAAGGGTCTTGTGGCCTTGATAAGGGTCCTGAAAGGCATTAGAAGGCTCTGGGGGCTTTTAGATGGGTCCTGAGGCAATCTAGAAGGGTCTGGGGGCATTTACATGGGTCTTGAGGGTCATTAGAAGGGTCTCGCGGCCTTTAGAAAGGCCCTGAGTGGCATTAGAAGGGTCTGGGTGCCTTTAGAAATGTCCTGAGGGGCTCTAGAAGGGTCTGGGGGCCTTTAGAAATGTCCTGAGGGGCATTAGAAGGGTATGGGGTCATATAGAAAGGCCCTGAGGAGGTCTAGAAGTGTCTGGGGTACTTTAGAAAGGCCCTGAGGGGCATTAGAAGGGTCTGGGGGCCTTTAGAATGGTCCTGAGGGGCATTAGAAGGGTCTGGGGGCCTTTAGAATGGTCCTGAGGGGGTCTAGAAGGGTCTGGAGGCATTTAAAACTGTCCTGAGAAGCTCTACAAGGGTCTGGGTGCCTTTATAGTGGTCCTGAGGGGCATTAGAAGGGTCTGGGTGCCCTTATAAAAGACCTGAGGGAAATTAGCAGGGTCTGGGGGACTTTAGAAGGGTGCTGAGGGGCTCTATAAGGGTCTGGGGGCCTTTAGAAGGGTCTTCAGGGGCTCTAGAAGGGTCTGGGGACCTTTAGAAAGGCCCTGTGGGGCATTAGAAGGGTCTGGGGGCTTTTAGATGGGTCCTGAGGCAATCTAGAAGGGTCTGGGGGCCTTTACATGGGTCTTTAGGGTCATTAGAAGGGTGTGGAGGCCTTTAGAAAGGCCCTGAGGGGCTATAGAAGGGTCTGGGGGCCTTTAGAAGGGTCTTCAGGGGCTCTAGAAGGGTCTGGGGACCTTTAGAAAGGCCCTGTGGGGCATTAGAAGGCTCTGGGGGCCTTTAGAATGCTCCTGAGGGGCAGTAGAAGGGTCTGGGGACCTTTAGAAAGGCCCTGACGGGCATTAGAATGGTCTGCGGGCCTTTAGAAGTGTCCTGAGGGGCTCTAGAATGGTCTGGGGGCCTTTATAAGGGTCCTGACGGGCTATAGAAGGGTCTGGGAACCTTTATAAATGCCCTGAGGGGCATTAGAAGGGTCTGGGGTCCTTTAGAAAGGTCCTGAGGGGCATTAGAATGGTCTTGTGGCCTTCATAAGGGTCCTGAAAGGCATTAGAAGGGTCTGGGGGCTTTTAGATGGGTCCTGAGGCAATCTAGAAGGGTCTGGGGGCCTTTACATGGGTCTTGAGGGTCATTAGAAGGGTGTGGAGGCCTTTAGAAAGGCCCTGAGGGCCTCTAAAAGGATCTGGGGGCTATTAGAAGCGTCCTGAGGGGGTCCAGAAGGGTCTGGGGGTCTTTTTAAAGGCCCTCAGGGGGATTATAAGGGTCTCGCGGCCTTTAGAAAGGCCCTGAGTGGCATTAGAAGGGTCTGGGTGCCTTTAGAAATGTCCTGAAGGGCTCTAGAAGGGTCTGGGGGCCTTTAGAAATGTCCTGAGGGGCATTAGAAGGGTATGGAGGCTTTTAGAAAGGACCTGAGGGGCATTAGAATGGTCTGGGGTCATATAGAAAGGCCCAGATGGTTCTAGAAGTGTCTGGGGTACTTTAGAAAGGCCCTGAGGGGCATTAGAGTGGTCTGGAGGCCTTTAGAAGGGTCCTGAGGGGCATTAGAAGGGTCTGTGGGCCTTTAGAATGGTCCTGTGGGGGTCTAGAAGGGTCTGGAGGCATTTAAAACTGTCCTGAGAGGCTCTAGAAGGGTCTGGGAGCCTTTATAAGGGTCCTGAGGGGCATTAGAAGGGTCTTGTGGCCCTTATAAAAGCCCTGAGGGGAATTAGCAGGGTCTGGTGGAGTTTAGAAGGGTCCTGAGGGGCTCTATAAGGGTCTGGGGGCCTTTATAAGGGCCTTCAGGGGCTCTAGAAGGGCCTGGGGGCCTTTAGAAAGGCCCTGAGGGGCATTAGAAGGGTCTGGGGGGCTTTAGAATGGTCCTGAGGGGCATTAGAAGGGTCTGGGGGCCTTTAGAATTGTCCTGAGGGGGTCTAGAAGGGTCTGGAGGCATTTAAAACTGCCCTGAGAGGCTGTAGACGGGTCTGGGGGCCTTTAGAATGCTCAAAAGGGGCAGTAGAAGGGTCTGGGAACCTTTAGAAAGGCCCTGACGGGCTTTAGAATGGTCTGCGGGCCTTTAGAAGTGTCCTGAGGGGTTCTAGAATGGTCTGGGGGCCTTTATAAGGGTCCTGACGGGCTCTAGAAGGGTCTGGGAACCTTTATAAATGCCCTGAGGGGCATTAGAAGGGTGTGGAGGCCTTTAGAAAGGCCCTGAGGGGCATTAGAATGGTCTTGGTTCCTTTATAAGGGTCCTAAAAGGCATTAGAAGGGTCTGGGGTCTTTTTGATGGGTCCTGAGGCAATCTAGAAGGGTCTGGGGGCCTTTACATGGGTCTTGAGGGTCATTAGAAGGGTGTGGAGGCCTTTAGAAAGGCCCTGAGGGGCTCTAGAAGGGTCTGGGGGCTATTAGAAGCGTCCTGAGGTGGTCGAGAAGGGTCTGGGGGCCTTTACATGGGTCTTGAGGGTCATTAGAAGGGTGTGGAGGCCTTTAGAAAGGCCCTGAGGGGCTCTAGAAGGGTCTGGGGGCTATTAGAAGCGTCCTGAAGGGGTCCAGAAGGGTCTGGGGGCCTTTTTAAAGGCCCTCAGGGGGATTATAAGGGTCTTGCGGCCTTTAGAAAGGCCCTGAGTGGCATTAGAAGGGTCTGGGTGCCTTTAGAAATGTCCTGAGGGGCTCTAGAATGGTCTGGGGGCCTTTTGAAATGTCCTGAGGGGCATTAGAAGGGTATGGGGGCCTTTAGAAAGGCCCTGAGGGGCATTACAAGGGTCTGGGGTCATATAGAAAGGCCCTGAGAGGTTCTAGAAGTGTCTGGGGTACTTTAGAAAGGCCCTGAGGGGCATTAGAAGGGTCTGGGGGCCTTTAGAAGGGTCCTGAGGGGCATTAGAAGGGTCTGGGGGCCTTTAGAATGGTCCTGAGGGGGTCTAGAAGGGTCTGGAGGCATTTAAAACTGTCCTGAGAGGCTCTAGAAAGGTCTGGGTGCCTTTATAAGGGTCCTGAGGGGCATTAGAAGCGTCTGGGTGCCCTTATAAATGCCCTGAGGGGAATTAGCAGGGTCTGGGAGACTTTAGAAGGGTCCTGAGGAGCTCTATAAGGGTCTAGGGGCATTTAGAAGAGTCTTCAGGGGCTCTAGAAGGGTCTGGGGACCTTTAGAAAGGCCCTGTGGGGCATTAGAAGGGTCTGGGGGCCTTTATAATGCTCCTGAGGGGCAGTAGAACGGTCTGGGGACCTTTATAAAGGCCCTGACGGGCATTAGAATGGTCTGCGGGCCTTTAGAAGTGTCCTTAGGGGCTCTAGATGGGTCTGGGTGCCTTTATAAGGGTCCTGACGGGCTCTAGAAAGGTCTGGGAACCTTTATAAATGCCCTGAGGGGCATTAGAAGGGTCTGAGTGCCTTTAGAAAGGTCCTGAGGGACATTAGAAGGGTCTTGTGGCATTCATAAGGGTCCTGAAAGGCATTTGAAGGGTCTGGGGGCATTTAGATGGGTCCTGAGGCAATCTAGAAGGGTCTAGGGGCCTTTACATGGGTCTTGAGGGTCATTAGGAGGGTGTGGAGGCCTTTAGAAAGGCCCTGAAAGGAATTAGAAGGGTCTGGGGGCTTTTAGATGGGTCCTGAGGCAATCTAGAAGGGTCTGGGGGCCTTTACATGGGTCTTGAGGGTCATTAGAAGGGTGTGGAGGCCTTTAGAAAGGCCCTGAGGGGCTCTAGAAGGGTCTGGGGGCTATTAGAAGCGTCCTGAGGGGTCCAGAAGGGTCTGGGGGCCTTTTTAAAGGCCCTCAGGGGGATTATAAGGGTCTCGCGGCCTTTAGAAAGGCCCTGAGTGGCATTAGAAGGGTCTGGGTGCCTTTAGAAATGTCCTGAGGGGCTCTAGAAGGGTCTGGGGGCCTTTAGAAATGTCCTGAGGGGCATTAGAAGGGTCTGGGGGCCTTTAGAAAGGCCCTGAGGGGCATTACAAGGGTCTGGGGTCATATAGAAAGGCCCTGAGAGGTTCTAGAAGTTTCTGGGGTACTTTAGAAAGGCCCTGAGGGGCATTAGAATGGTCTGGGGGCCTTTAGAAGGGTCCTGAGGGGCATTAGAAGGGTCTGGGGGCCTTTAGAAGGGTCCTGAGGGGGTCTAGAAGGGTCTGGGTGCCTTTATAAGTGTCCTGAAAGGCATTAGAAGGGTCTGGGTGCCCTTATAAAAGACCCGAGGGGAATTAGCAGGGTCTGGGGGCCTTTAGAAGGGTCCTGAGGGGCTCTATAAGGGTCTGGGGGCCTTTAGAAGGGTCTTCAGGGGCTCTAGAAGTTCTGGGGACCTGTAGAAAGGCCCTGTGGGGCATTAGAAGGGTCTGGGGGCCTTTAGAATGCTCCTGAGGGGGAGTAGAAGGGTCTGGGGACCTTTATAAAGGCAATGACGGGCATTAGAATGGTCTGCGGGCCTTTAGAAGTGTCCTCAGGGGCTCTAGAATGGTCTGGGGGCCTTTATAAGGGTCCTGATGGGCTCTAGAAGGGTCTGGGAACCTTTATAAATGCCCTGAGGTGCATTAGAAGGGTCTGAGGGCCTTTAGAAAGGTCCTGAGGGGCATTACAATGGTCTTGTGGCCTTCATAAGGGTCCTGAAAGGCATTAGAAGGGTCTGGGGGCTTTTACATGGGTCCTGAGGCAATCTAGAAGGGTCTAGGGGCATTTACATGGGTCTTGAGGGTCATTAGAAGGGTGTGGAGGCATTTAGAAAGGCCCTGAAAGGCATTAGAAGGGTCTGGGGGCTTTTAGATGGGTCCTGAGGCAATCTAGAAGGGTCTGGGGGCCTTTACATGGGTCTTGAGGGTCATTAGAAGGGTGTGGAGGCCTTTAGAAAGGCCCTGAGGGGCTCTAGAAAGGTCTGGGGGCTATTAGAAGCGTCCTGAGGGGGTTTAGAAGGGTCTTGGGGCCTTTTTAAAGGCCCTCAGGGGGATTATAAGGGTCTTGCGGCCTTTAGAAAGGCCCTGAGTGGCATTAGAAGGGTCTGGGTGCCTTTCAAAATGTCCTGAGGGGCTCTAGAAGGGTCTGGGCGCCTTCAGAAATGTCCTGAGGGGCATTAGAAGGGTATGGGGGCCTTTAGAATGGTCCTGAGGGGGTCTAGAATGGTCTGCAGGCATTTAAAACTGTCCTGAGAGGCTCTAGAAGGGTCTGGGTGTCTTTATAAGGGTCCTGAGGGGCATTAGAAGGGTCTTGTGGCCCTTATAAAAGCCCTGAGGGGAATTAGCAGGGTCTGGGGGACTTTAGAAGGGTCCTGAGGGGCTCTAAAAGGGTCTGGGGGCCTTTAGAAGGGTCTTCAGGGGCTCTAGAAAGGTCTGGGGACCTTTAGAAAGGCCCTGTGTGGCATTAGAAGGGTCTGGGGGCCTTTAGAATGCTCCTGAGGGGCAGTAGAAGGGTCTGGGGACATTTAGAAAGGCCCTGAAGGGCATTAGAATGGTCTGCGGGCCTTTAGAAGTGTCCTGACGGGCTCTAGAAGGGTCTGGGAACCTTTATAAATGCCCTGAGGGGCATTAGAAGGGTCTTGTGGCCTTCATAAGGGTCCTGAAAGGCATTAGAAGGGTCTGGGGGCTTTTAGATGGGTCCTGAGGCAATCTAGAAGGGTCTAGGGGCCTTTAGAAAGGTCCTGAGGTGCATTAGAAGGGTGTGGAAGCCTTTAGAAAGGCCCTGAAAGGCATTAGAAGGGTCTGGGGGCTTTTAGATGGGTCCTGAGGCAATCTAGAAGGGTCTGGGGGCCTTTACATGGGTCTTGATGGTCATTAGAAGGGTGTGGAGGCCTTTAGAAAGGCCCTGAGGGGCTCTAGAAGGGTCTGGGGGCTATTAGAAGCGTCCTGAGGGGGTCCAGAAGGGTCTGGGTGCCTTTTTAAAGGCCCTCAGGGGGATTATAAGGGTCTCGCGGCCTTTAGAAAGGCCCTGAGTGGCATTAGAAGGGTCTGGGTGCCTTTAGAAATGTCCTGAGGGGCTCTAGAAGGGTCTGGGGGCCTTTAGAAATGTCCTGAGGGACATTAGAAGGGTATGGGGGCCTTTAGAAAGGCCCTGAGGGGCATTACAAGGGTCTGGGGTCATATAGAAAGGCCCTGAGAGGTTCTAGAAGTGTCTGGGGTACTTTAGAAAGGCCCTGAGGGGCATTAGAAGGGTCTGGGGGCCTTTAGAAGGGTCCTGAGGGGCATTAGAAGGGTCTGGGGGCCTTTAGAATGGTCCTGAGGGGGTCTAGAAGGGTCTGGAGGCATTTAAAACTGTACTGAGAGGCTCTACAAGGGTCTGGGTGCCATTATATGGGTCCTGAGGGGCATTAGAAGGGTCTTGTGGCCCTTATATAAGCCCTGAGGGCAATTAGCAGGGTCTGGGGGACTTTAGAAGGGTCCTGAGGGGCTCTATAAGGGTCTGGGGGCCTTTAGAATGGTCTTCAGGGGCTCTAGAAGGGTCTGGGGACCTTTAGAAAGGCCCTGTGGGGCATTAGAAGGGTCTGGGGGCCTTTATAATGCTCCTGAGGGGCAGTAGAAGGGTCTGGGGACCTTTAGAAAGGCCCTGTGGGGCATTAGAAGGGTCTGGGGGCCTGTAGAATGCTCCTGAGGGGGTCTAGAAGGGCCTGGGGACCTTTAGAAAGGCCCTGACGGGCATTAGGATGGTCTGCGGGCATTTAGAAGTGTCCTGAGGGGCTCTAGAATGGTCTGGGGGCCTTTATAAGGGTCCTGTCGGACTCTAGAATGGTCTGGGGACCTTTATAAATGCCCTGAGGGGCATTAGAAGGGTCTTGTGTCCTTCATAAAAGTCCTGAAAGGCATTAGAAGGGTCTGGGGGCTTTTAGATGGGTCCTGAGGCAATCTAGAATGGACTGAGTGCCTTTAGAAAGGTCCTGAGGGGCATTAGAAGGGTGTGGAAGCCTTTAGAAAGGCCCTGAAAGGCATTAGAAGGGTCTGGGGGCTTTTAGATGGGTCCTGAGGCAATCTAGAAGGGTCTGGGGGCCTTTACATGGGTCTTGAGGGTCATTAGAAGGGTGTGGAGGCCTTTAGAAAGGCCCTGAGGGGCTCTAGAAGGGTCTGGGGGCTATTAGAATCGTCCTGAGGGGGTCCAGAAGGGTCTGGGGGCCTTTTTAAAGGCCCTCAGGAGGATTATAAGGGTCTTGCGGCCTTTAGAAAGGCCCTGAGTGGCATTAGAAGGGTCTGGGTGCCTTTAGAAATGTCCTGAGGGGCTCTAGAAGGGTCTGGGGGCCTTTTGAAATGTCCTGAGGGGCATTAGAAGGGTATGGGGGCCTTTAGAAAGGCCCTGAGGGGCATTACAAGGGTCTGGGGTCATATAGAAAGGCCCTGAGAGGTTCTAGAAGTGTCTGGGGGACTTTAGAAAGGGCCTGAGGGGCATTAGAAGGGTCTGGGGGCCTTTAGAAGGGTCTTGAGGGGCATTAGAAGGGTCTGGGGGCCTTTAGAATGGTCCTTAGGGGGTCTAGAAGGGTCTGGAGGCGTTTAAAACTGTCCTGAGAGGCTCTAGATGGGTCTGGGTGCCTTTATAAGGGTCCTGAGGGGCATTAGAAGGGTCTTGTGGCCCTTATAAAAGCCCTGAGGGGAATTAGCAGGGTCTGGGGGACTTTAGAAGGGTCCTGAGGGGCTCTATAAGGGTCTGGGGGCCTTTAGAAGGGTCTTCAGGGGCTCTAGAAGGGTCTGGGGACCTTTAGAAAAGCCCTGTGGGGCATTAGAAGGGTCTGGAGGCCTTTAGAATGATCCTGAGAGGCAGTAGAAGGGTCTGGGGACCTTTAGAAAGGCCCTGACGGGCATAAGGATGGTCTGCGGGATTTAGAAGTGTCCTGAGGGGCTCTAGAATGGTCTGGGGGCCTTTATAAGGGTCCTGACGGGCTCTAGAAGGGTCTGGGAACCTTTATAAATGCCCTGAGGGGCATTAGAAGGGTCTGAGGGCCTTTAGAAAGGTCCTATGGGGCATTAGAAGGGTCTTGTGGCCTTCATAAGGGTCCTGAAAGGCATTCGAAGGGTCTGGGGGCTTTTAGATGGGTCCTGAGGCAATCTAGAAGGGTCTGGGGGCATTTACATGGGTCTTGAGGGTCATTAGAAGGGTCTCGCGGCCTTTAGAAAGGCCCTCAGTGGCATTAGAAGGGTCTGGGTGCCTTTAGAAATGTCCTGAGGGGCTCTAGAAGGGTCTGGGGGCCTTTAGAAATGTCCTGAGGGGCATTAGAAGGGTATGGGGTCATATAGAAAGGCCCTGAGGAGGTCTAGAAGTGTCTGGGGTACTTTAGAAAGGCCCTGAGGGGCATTAGAAGGGTCTGGGGGCCTTTAGAATGGTCCTGAGGGGCATTAGAAGGGTCTGGGGGCCTTTAGAATGGTCCTGAGGGGGTCTAGAAGGGTCTGGAGGCATTTAAAACTGTCCTGAGACGCTCTACAAGGGTCTGGGTGCCTTTATAGTGGTCCTGAGGGGCATTAGAAGGGTCTGGGTGCCCTTATAAAAGCCCTGAGGGGAATTAGCAGGGTCTGGGGGACTTTAGAAGGGTCCTGAGGGGCTCTAGAAGGGTCTGGGGGCCTTTAGAAGGGTCTTCAGGGGCTCTAGAAGGGTCTGGGGACCTTTAGAAAGGCCCTGTGGGGCATTAGAAGGGTCTGGGGGCCTTTAGAATGCTCCTGAGGGGCAGTAGAAGTGTCTGGGTACCTTTACAAAGGCCCTGACGGGCATTAGAATGGTCTGCGGGCCTTTAGAAGTGTCCTGAGGGGCTCTAGAATTGTCTGGGGGCCTTTATAAGGGTCCTGACGGGCTCTAGAAGGGTCTGGGAACCTTTATAAATGCCCTGAGGGGCATTAGAAGGGTCTGAGGGCCTTTAGAAAGGTCCTGAGGGGCATTAGAAGGGTCTTGTGGCCTTCATAAGGGTCCTGAAAGGCATTCGAAGGGTCTGGGGGCTTTTAGATGGGTCCTGAGGCAATCTAGAATGGTCTAGGGGCCTTTATATGGGTCTTGAGGGTCATTAGAAGGCTGTGGAGGCCTTTAGAAAGGCCCTGAGGGGCTCTAGAAGGGTCTGGGGGCTATTAGAAGAGTCCTGAGGGGGTCCAGAAGGGTCTGGGGGCCTTTTTAAAGGCCCTCAGGGGGATTATAAGGGTCTCGCGGCCTTTAGAAAGGCCCTGAGTGGCATTAGAAGGGTCTGGGTGCCTTTAGAAATGTCCTGAGGGTCTCTAGAAGGGTCTGGGGGCCTTTAGAAATGTCCTGAGGGGCATTAGAAGGGTATGGGGGCCTTTAGAAAGGCCCTGAGGGGCATTACAAGGGTCTGGGGTCATATAGAAAGGCCCTGAGAGGTTCTAGAAGTGTCTGGGGTACTTTAGAAAGGCCCTGAGGGGCATTAGAAGGCTCTGGGGGCCTTTAGAAAGGCCCTGAGGGGCATTAGAAGGGTCTGGGGGCCTTTAGAATGGTCCTGAGGGGGTCTAGAAGGGTCTGGAGGCATTTAAAACTGTCCTGAGAGGCTCTACAAGGGTCTGGGTGCCTTTATAAGGGTCCTGAGGGGCATTAGAAGGGTCTTGTGGCCCTTATAAAAGCCCTGAGGGGAATTAGCAGGGTCTGGGGGACTTTAGAAGGGTTCTGAGGGGCTCTATAAGGGTCTGGGGGCCTTTAGAAGGGTCTTCAGGGGCTCTAGAAGGGTCTGGGGACCTTTAGAAAGGCCCTGTGGGGCATTAGAAGGGTCTGGGGGCTTTTAGATGGGTCCTGAGGCAATCTAGAAGGGTCTGGGGGCCTTTACATGGGTCTTGAGGGTCATTAGAAGGGTGTGGAGGCCTTTAGAAAGGCCCTGAGGGGCTATAGAAGGGTCTGGGGGCCTTTAGAAGGGTCTTCAGGGGCTCTAGAAGGGTCTGGGGACCTTTAGAAAGGCCCTGTGGGGCATTAGAAGGCTCTGGGGGCCTTTAGAATGCTCCTGAGGGGTAGTAGAAGGGTCTGGGGACCTTTAGAAAGGCCCTGACGGGCATTTGAATGGTCTGCGGGCCTTTAGAAGTGTCCTGAGGGGCTCTAGAATGGTCTGGGGGCCTTTATAAGGGTCCTGACGGGCTATAGAAGGGTCTGGGAACCTTTATAAATGCCCTGAGGGGCAGTAGAAGGGTCTGGGGTCCTTTAGAAAGGTCCTGAGGGGCATTAGAATGGTCTTGTGGCCTTCATAAGGGTCCTGAAAGGCATTAGAAGGGTCTGGGGGCTTTTAGATGGGTCCTGAGGCAATCTTGAATGGTCTGAGGGCCTTTAGAAAGGTCCTGAGGGGCATTAGAAGGGTGTGGAGGCCTTTAGAAAGGCCCTGAAAGGCATTAGAAGGGTCTGGGGGCTTTTAGATGGGTCCTGAGGCAATCTAGAAGGGTCTGGGGGCCTTTACATGGGTCTTGAGGGTCATTAGAAGGGTGTGGAGGCCTTTAGAAAGGCCCTGAGGGGCTCTAGAAGGGTCTGGGGGCTATTAGAAGCGTCCTGAGGGGGTCCAGAAGGGTCTGGGGGCCTTTTTAAAGGCCCTCAGGGGGATTATAAGGGTCTCGCGGCCTTTAGAAAGGCCCTGAGTGGCATTAGAAGGGTCTGGGTGCCTTTAGAAATGTCCTGAGTGGCTCTAGAAGGGTCTGGGGGCCTTTAGAAATGTCCTGAGGGGCATTAGAAGTGTATGGGGGCCTTCAGAAAGGCCCTGTGGTGCATTACAAGGGTCTGGGGTCATATAGAAAGGCCCTGAGAGGTTCTAGAAGTGTCTGGGGTACTTTAGAAAGGCCCTGAGGGGCATTAGAAGGGTCTGGGGGCCTTTAGAAGGGTCCTGAGGGGCATTAGAAGGGTCTGGGTGCCTTTAGAATGGTCCTGAGGGGCAGTAGAAGGGTCTGGAGGCATTTAAAACTGTCCTGAGAGACTCTAGAAGGGTCTCGCGGCCTTTAGAAAGGCCCTGAGAGGCATTAGAAGGGTCTGGGGTCATATAGAAAGGCCCTGAGAGGTTCTAGAAGATTCTGGGGTACTTTAGAAAGGCCTTGAGGGGCATTAGAAGGGTCTGGGGGCCTTTAGAAGGGTCTTCAGCTTTTCTAGAAGGGTCTGGGGACCTTTAGAAAGGCCCTGTGGGGCATTAGAAGGGTCTGGGGGCCTTTAGATTGCTCCTGAGGGACAGTAGAAGGGTCTGGGGACCATTAGAAAGGCCCTGACGGGCATTAGAATGGTCTGCGGGCCTTTAGAAGTGTCTTGAGGGGCTCTAGAATGGTCTGGGGACCTTTATAAGGGTCCTGACGGGCTCTAGAAAGGTCTGGGAACCTTTATAAATGCCCTGAGGGGCATTAGAAGGGTCTGCGGGCCTTTAGAAAGGTCATGAAGGGAATTAGAAGGGTGTGGAAGCCTTTAGAAAGGCCCTGAAAGGCATTAGAAGGGTCTGGGGGCTTTTGGATGGGTCCTGAGGCAATCTAGAAGGGTCTGGTTGCCTTTACATGGGTCTTGAGGGTCATTAGAAGGGTGTGGAGGCCTTTAGAAAGGCCCTGAGGGGCTCTAGAAGGGTCTGGGGGCTATTAGAAGCGTCCTGAGGGGGTCCAGAAGGGTCTGGGGGCCTTTTTAAAGGCCCTCAGGGGGATTATAAGGGTCTCGCGGCCTTTAGAAAGGCCCTGAGTGGCATTACAAGGGTCTGGGTGCCTTTAGAAATGTCCTGAGGGGCTCTAGAAGGGTCTGGGGGCCTTTAGAAAGGCCCTGAGGGGCATTAAAAGGGTCTGGGGTCATATAGAAAGGCCCTGAGAGGTTCTAGAAGTTTCTGGGGTACTTTAGAAAGGCCCTGAGGGGCATTAGAAGGGTCTGGGGGCCTTTAGAAGGGTCCTGAGGGGCATTAGAAGGGTCTGGGGGCCTTTAGAAGGGTCCTGAGGGGGTCCAGAAGGGTCTGGGTGCCTTTATAAGTGTCCTGAGGGGCATTAGAAGGGTCTGGGTGCCCTTATAAAAGCCCCGGGGGGAATTAGCAGGGTCTGGGGGCCTTTAGAAGGGTCCTGAGGGGCTCTATAAGGGTCTGGGGGCCTTTAGAAGGGTATTCAGGGGCTCTAGAAGGGTCCGGGGGCCTTTAGAAGGGTCCTGAGGGGCATTAGAAGGGTCTGGGGGCCTTTAGAATGGTCCTGAGGGGGTCTAGAAGGGTCTGGGGGCCTTTATAAGGGTCCTGACGGGCTCTAGAAGGGTCTGGGAACCTTTATAAATGCCCTGACGGGCATTAGAAGGGTCTGAGGGCCTTTAGAAAGCTGCATTAGAAGGGTCTTGTGGCCTTCATAAGGGTCCTGAAAGGCATTAGAAGGGTCTGGGGGCTTTTAGATGGGTCCTGAGGCAATCTAGAAAGTTCTGGAGGCCTTTACATGGGTCTTGAGGGTCATTAGAAGGGTGTGGAGGCCTATAGAAAGGCCCTGAGGGGCTCTAGAAGGGTCTGGGGGCTATTAGAAACGTCCTGAGGGGGTCCAGAAAAGTCTGGGGGCCTTTTTAAAGGCCCTCAGGGGGATTATAAGGGTCTCGCGGCCTTTAGAAAGGCCCTGAGTGGCATTACAAGGGTCTGGGGTCATATAGAAATGTCCTGAGACGTTATAGAAGTGTCTGGGGTACATTAGAAAGGCCCTTAGGGGCATTAGAAGGATCTGGGGGCCTTTAGAATGGTCCTGAGGGGGTCTAGAAGGGTCTGGAGGCATTTAAAACTGTCCTGAGAGGCTCTAGAAGGGTCTGGGGGACTTTAGAAGGGTCCTGAGGGGCTCTATAAGGGTCTGGGGGCCTTTAGAAGGGTCTTCAGGGGCTCTAGAAGGGTCTGGGGACCTTTAGAAAGGCCCTGACGGGCATTAGAATGGTCTGGGGGCCTTTAGAATGCTCCTGAGAGGCTCTAGAATGATCTGGGGGCCTTTATAAGGGCCCTGACGGGCTCTAGAAGGGTCTGAGAACCTTTATAAATACCCTGAGGGGCATTAGAAGGGTTTGAGGGCCTTTACAAAGGTCCTGAGGGGCATTAGAAGGGTCTTGTGGCCTTCATAAGGGTCCTGAAAGGCATTCGAAGGGTCTGGGGGCTTTTAGATGGGTCCTGAGGCAATCTAGAAGGGTCTAGGGGCCTTTACATGGGTCTTCAGGGTCATTAGAAGGGTGTGGAGGCCTTTAGAAAGGCCTTTAGAAAGGCATTAGAAGGCTCTGGGGGCTTTTAGATGGGTCCTGAGGAAATCTAGAACGCTCTGGTGGCATTTACATGGGTCTTGAAGGTCATTAGAAGGGTGTGGAGGCCTTTAGAAAGGCCCTGAGGGGCTCTAGAAGGGTATGGGGGCTATTAGAAAAGACCTTTGAGGTTGTAGAAGTGTCTGGGGTAATTCTGAAAGGCACTGAGGGGCATTAGAAGGGTCTGGGGGCCTTTAGAAGGGTCCTGAGGGGCATTAGAAGGGTCTGGGGGCCTTTAGAATGGTCCTGAAGGGGTCTAGAAGGGTCTGGAGGCATTTAAAACTGTCCTGAGAGGCTCTAGAAGGGTCTTGGTTCCTTTATAAGGGTCCTGAGGGGCATTAGAAGGGTCTGGGTGCCCTTATAAAAGCCCTGAGGGGAATTAGCAGGGTCTGGGGGACTTTAGAAGGGTCCTGAGGGGCTCTACAAGGGTCTGGGGACCTTTAGAAAGGCCCTGTGGGGCATTAGAAGGGTCTGGGGGCCTTTAGAATGCTCCTGAGGGGCCGTAGAAGGGTCTGGGGACCTTTATAAAGGCCCTGACGGGCATTAGAATGGTCTGCAGGCCTTTAGAAGTGTCCTGAGGGGCTCTAGAATGGTCTGGGGCCCTTTATAAGGGTCCTGCCGGGCTCTAGAAGGGTCTGGGAACCTTTATAAATGCCCTGAGGGGCATTAGAAGGGTCTGAGGGCCTTTAGAAAGGCCCTGAGGGTCAGTAGAAGGGTCTTTTGGCCTTTATAAGGGTCCTGAAAGGCATTAGAAGGGTCTGGGGGCTTTTAGATGGGTCCTGAGGCAATCTAGAAGGGTCTGGGGGCCTTTACATGGGTCTTGAGGGTCATTAGAAGGGTGTTGAGGCCTTTAGAAAGGCCCTGAGGGGCTCTAGAAGGGTCTGGGGGCTATTAGAAGCGTCCTGAGGGGGTCCAGAAGGGTTCGGGTGCCTTTTTAAAGGCCCTCAGGGGGATTATAAGGGTCTCGCAGCATTTAGAAAGGCCCTGAGGGGCATTAGAAGGGTCTGGGTGCCTTTAGAAATGTCCTGAGGGGCTCTAGAAGGGTCTGGGGGCCTTTAGAAATGTCCTGAGTGGCATTAGAAGGGTATGGGGTAATTTAGAAAAGCCCTGAGTGGCATTACAAGGGTCTGGGGTCATATAGAAAGGCCCTGAGAGGTTCTAGAAGTGTCTGGGGTACTTTAGAAAGGCCCTGAGGGGCATTAAAAGGGTCTAGGGGCCTTTAGAATGGTCCTGAGGGGCATTAGAAGGGTCTGGGGGCCTTTAGAATGGTCCTGAGGGGGTCTAGAAGGGTCTGGGGGCCTTTATAAGGGTCCTGACGGGCTCTAGAAGGGTCTGGGAACCTTTATAAATGCCCTGACGGGCATTAGAAGGGTCTGAGGGCCTTTAGAAAGGTGCATTAGAAGGGTCTTGTGGCCTTCATAAGGGTCCTGAAAGGCATTAGAAGGGTCTGGGGGCTTTTAGATGGGTCCTGAGGCAATCTAGAAAGTTCTGGAGGCCTTTACATGGGTCTTGAGGGTCATTAGAAGGGTGTGGAGGCCTATAGAAAGGCCCTGAGGGGCTCTAGAAGGGTCTGGGGGCTATTAGAAACGTCCTGAGGGGGTCCAGAAAAGTCTGGGGGCCTTTTTAAAGGCCCTCAGGGGGATTATAAGGGTCTCGCGGCCTTTAGAAAGGCCCTGAGTGGCATTACAAGGGTCTGGGGTCATATAGAAATGTCCTGAGACGTTATAGAAGTGTCTGGGGTACATTAGAAAGGCCCTTAGGGGCATTAGAAGGGTCTGGGGGCCTTTAGAATGGTCCTGAGGGGGTCTAGAAGGGTCTGGAGGCATTTAAAACTGTCCTGAGAGGCTCTAGAAGGGTCTGGGGGACTTTAGAAGGGTCCTGAGGGGCTCTATAAGGGTCTGGGGGCCTTTAGAAGGGTCTTCAGGGGCTCTAGAAGGGTCTGGGGACCTTTAGAAAGGCCCTGTGGGGCATTAGAAGGGTCTGGGGGCCTTTAGAATGCTCCTGAGGGGCAGTAGAAGGGTCTGGGGACCTTTATAAAGGCCCTGACGGGCATTAGAATGGTCTGCGGGCCTTTAGAAGTGTCCTGAGAGGCTCTAGAATGATCTGGGGGCCTTTATAAGGGCCCTGACGGGCTCTAGAAGGGTCTGAGAACCTTTATAAATACCCTGAGGGGCATTAGAAGGGTCTGAGGGCCTTTAGAAAGGTCCTGAGGGGCATTAGAAGGGTCTTGTGGCCTTCATAAGGGTCCTGAAAGGCATTCGAAGGGTCTGGGGGCTTTTAGATGGGTCCTGAGGCAATCTAGAAGGGTCTAGGGGCCTTTACATGGGTCTTGAGGGTCATTAGAAGGGTGTGGAGGCCTTTAGAAAGGCCTTTAGAAAGGCATTAGAAGGCTCTGGGGGCTTTTAGATGGGTCCTGAGGAAATCTAGAACGCTCTGGTGGCATTTACATGGGTCTTGAAGGTCATTAGAAGGGTGTGGAGGCCTTTAGAAAGGCCCTGAGGGGCTCTAGAAGGGTATGGGGGCTATTAGAAAAGACCTTTGAGGTTGTAGAAGTGTCTGGGGTAATTCTGAAAGGCACTGAGGGGCATTAGAAGGGTCTGGGGGCCTTTAGAAGGGTCCTGAGGGGCATTAGAAGGGTCTGGGGGCCTTTAGAATGGTCCTGAAGGGGTCTAGAAGGGTCTGGAGGCATTTAAAACTGTCCTGAGAGGCTCTAGAAGGGTCTTGGTTCCTTTATAAGGGTCCTGAGAGGCATTAGAAGGGTCTGGGTGCCCTTATAAAAGCCCTGAGGGGAATTAGCAGGGTCTGGGGGACTTTAGAAGGGTCCTGAGGGGCTCTACAAGGGTCTGGGGACCTTTAGAAAGGCCCTGTGGGGCATTAGAAGGGTCTGGGGGCCTTTAGAATGCTCCTGAGGGGCAGTAGAAGGGTCTGGGGACCTTTATAAAGGCCCTGACGGGCATTAGAATGGTCTGCAGGCCTTTAGAAGTGTCCTGAGGGGCTCTAGAATGGTCTGGGGCCCTTTATAAGGGTCCTGCCGGGCTCTAGAAGGGTCTGGGAACCTTTATAAATGCCCTGACGGGCATTAGAAGGGTCTGAGGGCCTTTAGAAAGGTGCATTAGAAGGGTCTTGTGGCCTTCATAAGGGTCCTGAAAGGCATTAGAAGGGTCTGGGGGCTTTTAGATGGGTCCTGAGGCAATCTAGAAAGGTCTGGGGGCCTTTACATGGGTCTTGAGGGTCATTAGAAGGGTGTGGAGGCCTATAGAAAGGCCCTGAGGGGCTCTAGAAGGGTCTGGGGGCTATTAGAAACGTCCTGAGGGGGTCCAGAAAAGTCTGGGGGCCTTTTTAAAGGCCCTCAGGGGGATTATAAGGGTCTCGCGGCCTTTAGAAAGGCCCTGAGTGGCATTACAAGGGTCTGGGGTCATATAGAAATGTCCTGAGACGTTATAGAAGTGTCTGGGGTACATTAGAAAGGCCCTAAGGGGCATTAGAAGGGTCTGGGGGCCTTTAGAATGGTCCTGAGGGGGTCTAGAAGGGTCTGGAGGCATTTAAAACTGTCCTGAGAGGCTCTAGAAGGGTCTGGGTGCCTTTATAAGGGTCCTGAGGGGCATTAGAAGGGTCTGGGTGCCCTTATAAAAGCCCTGAGGGGAATTAGCAGGGTCTGGGGGACTTTAGAAGGGTCCTGAGGGGCTCTATAAGGGTCTGGGGGCCTTTAGAAGGGTCTTGACGGGCTCTAGAAGGGTCTGGGGACCTTTAGAAAGGCCCTGTGGGGCATTAGAAGGGTCTAGGGGCCTTTAGAATGCTCCTGAGGGGCAGTAGAAGGGTCTGGGGACCTTTATAAAGGCCCTGACGGGCATTAGAATGGTCTGCGGGCCTTTAGAAGTGTCCTGAGGGGCTCTAGAATGGTCTGGGGGCCTTTATAAGGGTCCTGACGGGCTCTAGAATGGGTTGGGAAACTTTATAAATGCCCTGAGGGATATTAGAAGGGTCTGAGGGCCTTTAGAAAGGTCCTGAGGGGCATTAGAAGGGTCTTGTGGCCTTCATAAGGGTCCTGAAAAGCATTAGAAGGGTCTGGGGGCTTTTAGATTGGTCCTGAGGCAATCTAGAAGGGTCTGGGGGCCTTTACATGGGTCTTGAGGGTCATTAGAAGGGTGTGGAGGCCTTTAGAAAGGCCCTGAGGGGCTCTAGAAGGGTCTGGGGGCTATTAGAAGCGTCCTGAGGGGGTCCAGAAGGGTCTGGGGGCCTTTTTAAATGCCCTCAGTGGGATTATAATGGTCTCGCGGCCTTTAGAAAGGCCCTGAGTGGCATTACAAGGGTCTGGGGTCATATAGAAAGGCCCTGAGAGGTTCTAGAAGTGTCTGGGGTACTTTAGAAAGGCCCTGAGGGGCATTAGAAGGGTCTGGGGGCCTTTAGAAGGGTCCTGGGGGGCATTAAAAAGGTCTTGGGGCCTTTAGAAGGGTTCTGAGGGGCATTTGAATAGTCTGGGGGCCTTTAGAAAGGCCTTGAGGTGCATTAGAAGGGTCTGGGGGCCTTTAAAATGGTCCTGAGGTGCATTTGAATGGTCTGGGGGCCTTTAGAAAGGCCCTGAGGTGGATTAGAAGGGTCTGGGGTCCTTTAGAATCGTCCTGAGGGGCTCTACAAGGGTCTGGGGGCCTCTAGAAGGGTCCTGAAGGGCTCTAGAAAGATCTGGGGTCCTTTAGAAATGTCCTGAGATGCTCTAAAAGTGTCTCGGGGCCTTTAGAAGGGTCCTGAGGGGCATTAGACGGGTCTGGGGGCCTTTAGAAATGCCCTGAGGGGCATTAGAAAGGTCTGGGGCCTTTTAGAAGGGTCCTGAGGGGCTCTAGAAGGGTCTGGGTGCCTTTAGAAAGGTCCTGAGCGGCTCTAGATAGGTCAGGGAGCCGTTAGAAGGATGTTGAGGGGCTATTGAAGGGTCTGCGGGCCTTTAGAATGGCCCTGAGGGGCTCTAAAAGAGTCTGAGGGCCTTTAGAATGGTCCTGCGGAGCTCTAGAAGGGTCTGCTGACATTTAGAAATGCCCTGACGTGCATTAGAATGGTCTGGGGACCTTTAGAAAGGCCCTGTGGGGCATTAGAAGGGTCTGGGGTGCTTTAGAATGGTCCTGAGGTGGTCTAGAAGGGTCTGGAGGCATTTAAAACTGTCCTGAGAGGCTCTAGAAGGCTCTGGGTGCCTTTATAAGGGTCCTGAGGGGCATTAGAAGGGTCTGGGTGCCCTTATAAAAGCCCTGAGGGGAATTAACAGGGTCTGGGAGCCTTTAGAAGGGTCCTGACAGGCTCTATAAGGGTCTGGAAGCCTTTAGAAGGGTCTTCAGGGGCTCTAGAAGGGTCTGGGGACCTTTAGAAAGGCCCTGTGAGGCATTAGAAGGGTCTGGGGGCCTTTAGAATGCTCCTGAGGGGCAGTAGAAGGGTTATTTGGACCTTTATAAAGGCCCTGACGGGCATTAGAATGGTCTGCGGGCCTTTAGAAGTGTCCTGAGGGGCTCTAGAATGGTCTGGGGGCCTTTATAAGGGTCCTGACGGGCTCTAGAAGGGTCTGGGAACCTTTATAAATGCCCTGAGGGGCATTAGAAGGGTCTGAGGGCCTTTAGAAAGTTCCTGAGGGGCATTAGAAGGGTCTTGTGGCCTTTATAAGGGTCCTGAAATGAATTAGAAGGGTCTGGGGGCTTTTAGATGGGTCCTGAAGCAATCTAGAAGGGTCTGGGGGCCTTTACATGGGTCTTGAGGGTCATTAGAATGGTGTGGAGGCCTTTAGAAAGGCCCTGAGGGGCATTAGAAGGGTCTGGGGGCCTTTAGAAGGGTCCTGAGGGGCATTAGAAGGGTCTGGGGGCCTTTAAAATGGTCCTGAGGGGGTCTAGTAGGATCTGGAGGCATTTAAAACTTTCCTGAGAGGCTCTAGAAGGGTCTGGGTGCCTTTATATGGGTCCTGAGGGGCATTAAAAGGGTCTGGGGGCCTTTAGAAGGGTTCTGAGGGGCATTTGAATGGTCTGGGGGCCTTTAGAAAGGCCCTGAGATGCATTAGAAGGGTCTGGGGCCTTTAAAAGGGTCCTGAGGGGCATTTGAATGGTCTGGGGGCCTTTAGAAAGGCCTTGAGGTGGATTAGAAGGGTCTGGGGTCCTTTAGAATCGTCCTGCGGGGCTCTAGAAGGGTCTGTGGGCCTGTAGAAGGGTCCTGAAGGGCTCTAGAAAGATCTGGGGTCCTTTAGAAATGTCCTGAGGTGCTCTAAAAGTGTCTCGGGGCCTTTAGAAGGGTCCTGAGGGGCATTAGAAAGGTCTGGGGCCTTTTAGAAGGGTCTTGAGGGCATCTAGAAAGGTCTGGGGGCCTTTAGAAAGGCCCTGAGCGGCTCTAGAAGGGTCAGGGAGCCGTTAGAAGGATGTTGAGGGGATCTTCAAGGGTCTGCGGGCCTTTAGAATGGCCCTGAGGGGCACTAAAAGAGTCTGAGGGCCTTTAGAATGGTCCTGAGGAGCTCAAGAAGGGTCTGGGGACCTTTAGAAATGCCCTGAGGGGCATTAGAAGGGTCTAAAAAGCTTTAGAAAGGCCCTGAGGGGCATTAGACGGGTCTGGGGGGCTTTAGAATCGTCCTTAGGGGGTCTAGAAGGGTCTGGAGTCATTTAAAACTGTCCTGAGAGGCTCTAGAACGGTCTGGGTGCCATTATAAGGGTCCTGAGGGGCATTAGAAGGGTCTGGGTGCCCTTATAAAAGCCCTGAGGGGAATTAGCGGGGTCTGGGGGACTTTAGAAGTGTCCTGAGGGGCTCTATAAGGGTCTGGAAGCCTTTAGAAGGGTCTTCAGGGGCTCTAGAAGGGTCTGGGGACCTTTATTTAGGCCCTGACGGGCATTAGAAGGGTCTGGGGGCCTTTAGAATGCTCCTGAGGGGCAGTAGAAGGGTTATTTGGACCTTTATAAAGGCCCTGACAGGCATTAGAATGGTCTGAGGGCCTTTAGAAAGGTCCTGAGGGGCATATAGAAGGGTCTTGTGGCCTTTATAAGGGTCCTGAAATGTATTAGAAGGGTCTGGGGGCTTTTAGATGGGTCCTGAGGCAATCTAGAAGGGTCTGGGGGCCTTTACATGGGTCTTGAGGGTCATTAGAAGGGTGTGGAGGCCTTTAGAAAGGCCCTGAGGGGCTCTAGAAGGGTCTGGGGGCTATTAGAAGCGTCCTGAGGGGGTCCAGAAGGGTCTGGGAGCCTTTTTAAAGGCCCTCAGGGGGATTATAAGGGTCTCGTGGCCTTTAGAAAGGCCCTGAGTGGCATTAGAAGGGTCTGGGTGCCTTTAGAAATGTCCTGAGGGGCTCTAGAAGGGTCTAGGGGCCTTTAGAAATGTTCTGAGGGGCATTAGAAGGGTCTGGGGGCCTTTAGAATGGTTCTCAGGGGCTCTATAAGAGTCTGGAGGCCTTTAGAAAGGCCCAGAGCTGCATTTGAAGGGTCTGGGGGCCTTTAAAAGGGTCCTGAGGGGCATTTGAATGGTCTGGGGGCCTTTAGAATGTTCCTGAGGTGCTGTAGAAGGGTCTTGTGGCCTTCATAAGGGTCCTGAAAGGCATTAGAAGGGTCTGGGGGCTTTTAGATGGGTCCTGAGGCAATCTAGAAGGGTCTGCGGGCCTTTACATGAGTCTTGAGGGTCATTAGAAGGGTGTGGAGTCCTTTAGAAAGGCCCTGAGGGGCATTAGAAGGGTCTGGGGGCCTTTAGAAGGGTCCTCAGGGGCCTTTAGAAGGGTCTGGGGGCCTTTAAAATGGTCCTGAGTGGGTCTAGAAGGGTCTGGAGGCATTTAAAACTGTCCTGAGAGGCTCTAGAAGGGTCTGGATGCCTTTATAAGGGTCCTGAGGGGCATTAGAAGGGTCTGGGTGCCCTTATAAAAGCCCTGAGTGGAATTAGCAGGGTCTGGAGGCCTTTAGAAGGGTCAGAGGGGCTCTATAAGGGTCTGGGGGCCTTTAGAAGGGTCTTCAGGGGCTCTAGAAGGGTCTGGGGACCTTTATAAAGGCCCTGACGGGCATTGGAATGGTCTGCGGGCCTTTAGAAATGTCCTGATGGGCTCTAGAATGGTCTGGGAGCCTTTATAAGGGTTCTGATGGGCTCTAGAAGGGGTTGGGAACCTTTATAAATGCCCTGAGGGGCATTAGAAGGGTCTGAGTGCCTTTAGAAAGGTCCTGACGGGCATTAGAAGGGTCTTGTGGCCTTTATAAGATTCCTGAGGGGCATTAGAAGGGTCTGGGAGCTTTTAGATCGGTCCTGAGGCAATCTAGAAGTGTCTGGGGGCCTTTACATGGGTCTTGAGTGTCATTAGAAGGGTGTGGAGGCCTTTAGAAAGGCCCTGAAAGGCTCTAGAATGGTCTGGGGGCTATTAGAAGCGTCCTGAGGGGGTCCGGAAGGGTCTGGGGGCCTTTTTAAAGGCCCTCAGGGGGATTATAAGGGTCTCGCGGCCTTTAGAAAGGCGCTGAGGGGCATTACAAGGGTCTGGGGTCATATAGAAAGGCCCTGAGAGGTTCTAGAAGTGTCTGGGGTACTTTAGAAAGGCCCTGAGGGGCATTTGAAGGGTCTGGGGGCCTTTAGAAGGGTCCTGAGGGTCATTAAAAGGGTCTGGGGGCCTTTAGAAGGGTTCTGAGGGGCATTTGAATGGTCTGGGGTCCTTTAGAAAGGCCCTGAGGTGCATTAGAAGGGTCTGGGGGCCCTTAGAATGGTCCTGAGGAGCATTTGAATGGTCTGGGGGCCTTTAGAAAGGCCTTGAGGTGGATTAGAAGGGTCTGGGGTCCTTTAGAATCGTCCTGAGGGGCTCTAGAAGGGTCTGGGGGCCTCTAGAAGGGTCCTGAGGGGCTCTATAAAGATCTGGGGTCCTTTAGAAATGTCCTGAGGTGCTCTAAAAGTGTCTCGGGGCCTTTAGAAGGGTCCTGAGGGGCATTAGACGGGTCTGGGGGCCTTTAGAAATGCCCTGAGGGGCATTAGAAAGGTCTGGGGCCTTTTAGAAGGGTCTTGAGGGGATCTAGAAGGGTCTGGGGGCCTTTAGAAGTGTCCTGAGGGGCTCTAGAAGGGTCTGGGGGCCTTTACATCGGCCCTTAGGGGCTATAGAAGGGTCAGGGAGCCGTTAGAAGGATGTTGAGTGGCTCTTGAAGGGTCTACGGGCATTTAGAATGGACCTGAGGGGCTCTAAAAGAGTCTGGGTGCCTTTAGAATGGCCCTCAGGGGCTCTAGAAGGGTCTGGGGACTTTATAAGGGTCCTGACGGGTTCTAGAAGGGTCTTGGAACCTTTATAAATGCCCTGACGGGCATTAGAAGGGTCTGAGGGCCTTTAGAAAGGTCCTGAGGCGCATTAGAAGGGTCTTGTGTCCTTCATAAGGGTCCTGAAAGGCATTAGAAGGGTCTGGGGGCTTTTAGATGGGTCCTGAGGCAATCTAGAAGGGTCTGGGGGCCTTTACATGGGTCTTGAGGGTCATTAGAAGGGTGTGGAGGCCTTTAGAAAGGCCCTGAAATGCTCTAGAATGGTCTGGGGTCTATTAGAAGCGTCCTGAGGGGGTCCAGAAGGGTCTGGGGGCCTTTTTAAAGGCCTTCAGGGGGATTATAAGGGTCTCGCGGCCTTTAGAAAGGCCCTGAGTGGCATTACAAGGGTCTGGGGTCATATAGAAAGGCCCTGAGAGGTTCTAGAAGTGTCTGGGATACTTTAGAAAGGCCCTGAGGGGCATTAGAAGGGTCTGGGGGCCTTTAGAAGGGTCCTGAGGGGCATTAAAAGGGTCTGGGGGCCTTTAGAAGGGTTCTGAGGGGCATTTGAATGGTCTGGGGGCCTTTAGAAAGGCCCTCAGGTGCATTAGAAGGGTCTGGGGGCCTTTAAAAGGGTCCTGAGGAGCATTTGAATGGTCTGGGGGTCTTTAGAAAGGCCTTGAGGTGGATTAGAAGGGTCTGGGGTCCTTTAGAATCGTCCTGAGGGGCTCTAGAAGGGTCTGGGGGCCTCTAGAAGGGTCCTGAGGGGCTCTAGAAAGATCTGGGGTCCTTTAGAAATGTCCTCAGGTGCTCTAAAAGTGTCTCGGGGCCTTTCGAAGGGTCCTGAGGGGCATTAGACGGGTCTGGGGGACTTTAGAAATGCCCTCAGGGGCATTAGAAAGGTCAGGGGCCTTTTAGAAGGGTCTTGAGGGGATCTAGAAGGGTCTGGGGGCCTTTAGAAAGGCCCTGAGTGGCTCTAGAAGGGTCTGGGGACTTTTAGAAATGCCCTGAGGGGCATTAGAATGGTCTGGGGAGCGTTAGAAAGGCCCTGAGGGGCATTAGAAGGGTCTGGGGGGCTTTAGAATGGTCCTGAGGGGGTCTAGAAGGGTCTGGAGGCATTTAAAACTGTCCTGAGAGGCTCTAGAAGGGTCTGGGTGTCTTTATGAGGCTCCTGAGGGGCATTAGAAGGGTCTGGGTGCCCTTATAAATGCCCTGAGGGGAATTAGCAGGGTCTGGGGGACTTTAGAAGGGTCCTGAGGGGCTCTATAAGGGTCTGGGGGCCTTTAGAATGCTCCTGAGGGGCAGTAGAAGGGTCTGGGGACCTTTATAAAGGCCCTGTGGGGCATTAGAATGGTCTGCGGGCCTTTAGGACTGTCCTGAGAGGCTCTAGATGGGTCTGCGGGCCTTTACATGGGTCTTGAGGGTCATTAGAAGGGTCTGTGGGCCTATAGAAAGGCCCTGAGTGGCTCTAGAAAGGTCTGGGGGCTATTAGAAGCGTCCTGAGGGGGTCCAGAAGGGTCTGGGGGCCTTTTTAAAGGCCCTCAGGGGTATTATAAGGGTCTCGCGGCCTTTAGAAAGGCCCTGAGTGGCATTGGAAGGGTCTGGGTGCCTTTAGAAATGTCCTGAGATGCTCTAGAAAGGTCTGGGGGTCTTTAGAAATGTCCTGAGGGTCATTAGAAGGGTATGGGGGCCTTTAGAAAGGCCGTGAGGGGCATTACAAGGGTCTGGGATGGTATAGAAAGGCCCTGAGAGGTTCTAGAAGTGTCTGGGGTACTTTAGAAAGGCCCTGAGGGTCATTAGAAGGGTCTGGGGGCCTTTAGAAGGGTCCTGAAGGGCATTAGAAGGGTCGGGGGGCCTTTAGAATGGTCCAGAGGGGGTCTAGAAGGGTCTGGAGGCATTTAAAACTGTCCTGAGAGGCTCTAGAAGGGTCTGGGTGCCTTTATAATGGCCCTGAGGGGCATTAGAAGGGCCTGGGTGCCCTTATAAAAGCCCTGAAAGGAATTAGCAGGGTCTGGGGGACTTTAGAAGGGTCCTGAGGGGCTCTATAAGGGTCTAGGGGCCTTTAGAAGGGTCTTCAGGGGCTCTAGAAGGGTCTGGGGACCTTTAGAAAGGACCTGTGGGGCATTAGAAGGGTCTGGGGACATTTAGAAGGGTTCTGAGGGGCATTTGAATGGTCTGGGGGCCTTTAGAGAGACCGTGAGGTGCATTAGAAGGGTCTGGGGGCCTTTAAAATAGTCCTAAGGGGCATTTGAATGGTCTGGGGGCCTTTAGAAAGGACCTGAGGGGAATTAGCACGGTCTGGGGGACTTTAGAAAGGCCCTGTGGCGCATTAGAAGGGTCTGGGGGCCTTTAGAATGCTCCTGAGGGGCAGTAGAAGGGTCTGGGGACCTTTAGAAAGGCCCTGACGGGCATTAGAATGGTCTGCGGGCCTTTAGAAGTGTCCTGAGGGGCTCTAGAATGGTCTGGGGGCCTTTATAAGGGTCCTGACGGGCTCTAGAAGGGTCTGGGAACCTTTATAAATGCCCTGAGGGGCATTAGAAGGGTCTGCGGGCCTTTAGAAAGGTCCTGAGGGGCATTAGAAGGGTCTTGTGGCCTTCATAAGAGTCCTGAAATGCATTAGAAGGGTCTGGGGGCTTTTAGATGGGTCCTGAGGCAATCTAGAAGGGTCTAGGGGCCTTTACATGGGTCTTGAGGGTCATTGGAAGGGTGTGGAGGCCTTTAGAAAGGCCCTGAAAGGCATTAGAAGGATCTGGGGGCTTTTAGATGGGTCCTGAGGCAATCTAGAAGGGTCTGGGGGCCATTACATGGGTCTTGAGGGTCATTAGAAGGGTGTGGAGGCCTTTAGAAAGGCCCTGAAAGGCTCTAGAAGGGTTTGGGGGCTATTAGAAGCGTCCTGAGTGGGTCCAGAAGGGTCTGGGGGCCTTTTTAAATGCCCTCAGGGGGATTATAAGGGTCTCGCGGCCTTTAGAAAGGCCCTGAGTGGCATTACAAGGGTCTGGGGGCCTTTAGAATCGTCCTGAGGGGCTCTAGAAGGGTCTGGGGGCCTCTAGAAGGGTCCTGAGGGGCTCTAGAAAGATCTGGGGTCCTTTAGAAATGTCCTGTGTTGCTCTTAAAGTGTCTCGGGGCCTTTAGAAGGGTATTGAGGGGCATTAGACGGGTCTGGGGGCCTTTAGAAATGTCCTGAGGGGTATTAGAAAGGTCTGGGGCCTTTTAGAAGGGTCTTGAGGGGATCTATAAGGGTCTGGGGGCCTTTAGAAGTGTCCTGAGGGGCTCTAGAAGGGTCTGGGGGCCTTTAGAATGGCCCTGAGGGGCTCTAGAAGAGTCTGGGGGCATTTAGAATGGTCCTTAAGGGTTCTAGTAGGGTCTGGGGACCTTTATAAATGCCCTGAGGGGCTCTTGAAGGGTCTGGGGACCTTTAGAAAGGCCCTGTGGGGCATTAGAAGGGTCTGGGGGCCTTTAGAATGCTATTGAGGGGCAGTAGAAGGGTCTGGGGATGTTTAGATGGGTTCTGAGGGGCGTTTGAATGGTCTGGGGGCCTTTAGAGAGGCCCTGAGGTGCATTAGAAGGGTCTGGGGGCCTTTAAAATGGTCCTGAGGGGCATTTTAATGGTCTGGGGGCCTTTAGAAAGGCCCTGAGCTGCATTTGAAGTGTCTGGGGGCCTTTAAAAGGGTCCTGAGGGGCATTTGAATGGTCTGGGGGCCTTTAGAATGTTCCTGAGGGGCAGTAGAAGGGTCTGGGGACCTTTATAAAGGCCCTGACGGGCATTAGAATGGTCTGCGGGCCTTTAGAAGTGTCCTGAGGGGCTCTAGAATGGTCTGGGGGCCTTTATAAGGGTCCTGACGGGCTCTAGAAGGGTCTGGGAACCTTTATAAATGCCCTGAGGGGCATTAGAAGGGTCTGCGGGCCTTTAGAAAGGTCCTGAGGGGCATTAGAAGGGTCTTGTGGCCTTCATAAGAGTCCTGAAATGCATTAGAAGGGTCTGGGGGCTTTTAGATGGGTCCTGAGGCAATCTAGAAGGGTCTAGGGGCCTTTACATGGGTCTTGAGGGTCATTGGAAGGGTGTGGAGGCCTTTAGAAAGGCCCTGAAAGGCATTAGAAGGATCTGGGGGCTTTTAGATGGGTCCTGAGGCAATCTAGAAGGGTCTGGGGGCCATTACATGGGTCTTGAGGGTCATTAGAAGGGTGTGGAGGCCTTTAGAAAGGCCCTGAAAGGCTCTAGAAGGGTTTGGGGGCTATTAGAAGCGTCCTGAGTGGGTCCAGAAGGGTCTGGGGGCCTTTTTAAATGCCCTCAGGGGGATTATAAGGGTCTCGCGGCCTTTAGAAAGGCCCTGAGTGGCATTACAAGGGTCTGGGGGCCTTTAGAATCGTCCTGAGGGGCTCTAGAAGGGTCTGGGGGCCTCTAGAAGGGTCCTGAGGGGCTCTAGAAAGATCTGGGGTCCTTTAGAAATGTCCTGTGTTGCTCTTAAAGTGTCTCGGGGCCTTTAGAAGGGTATTGAGGGGCATTAGACGGGTCTGGGGGCCTTTAGAAATGTCCTGAGGGGTATTAGAAAGGTCTGGGGCCTTTTAGAAGGGTCTTGAGGGGATCTATAAGGGTCTGGGGGCCTTTAGAAGTGTCCTGAGGGGCTCTAGAAGGGTCTGGGGGCCTTTAGAATGGCCCTGAGGGGCTCTAGAAGAGTCTGGGGGCATTTAGAATGGTCCTTAAGGGTTCTAGTAGGGTCTGGGGACCTTTATAAATGCCCTGAGGGGCTCTTGAAGGGTCTGGGGACCTTTAGAAAGGCCCTGTGGGGCATTAGAAGGGTCTGGGGGCCTTTAGAATGCTATTGAGGGGCAGTAGAAGGGTCTGGGGATGTTTAGATGGGTTCTGAGGGGCGTTTGAATGGTCTGGGGGCCTTTAGAGAGGCCCTGAGGTGCATTAGAAGGGTCTGGGGGCCTTTAAAATGGTCCTGAGGGGCATTTTAATGGTCTGGGGGCCTTTAGAAAGGCCCTGAGCTGCATTTGAAGTGTCTGGGGGCCTTTAAAAGGGTCCTGAGGGGCATTTGAATGGTCTGGGGGCCTTTAGAATGTTCCTGAGGGGCAGTAGAAGGGTCTGGGGACCTTTATAAAGGCCCTGACGGGCATTAGAATGGTCTGCGGGCCTTTAGAAGTGTCCTGAGGGGCTCTAGAATGGTCTGGGGGCCTTTATAAGGGTCCTGACGGGCTCTAGAAGGGTCTGGGAACCTTTATAAATGCCCTGAGGGGCATTAGAAGGGTCTGCGGGCCTTTAGAAAGGTCCTGAGGGGCATTAGAAGGGTCTTGTGGCCTTCATAAGAGTCCTGAAATGCATTAGAAGGGTCTGGGGGCTTTTAGATGGGTCCTGAGGCAATCTAGAAGGGTCTAGGGGCCTTTACATGGGTCTTGAGGGTCATTGGAAGGGTGTGGAGGCCTTTAGAAAGGCCCTGAAAGGCATTAGAAGGATCTGGGGGCTTTTAGATGGGTCCTGAGGCAATCTAGAAGGGTCTGGGGGCCATTACATGGGTCTTGAGGGTCATTAGAAGGGTGTGGAGGCCTTTAGAAAGGCCCTGAAAGGCTCTAGAAGGGTTTGGGGGCTATTAGAAGCGTCCTGAGTGGGTCCAGAAGGGTCTGGGGGCCTTTTTAAATGCCCTCAGGGGGATTATAAGGGTCTCGCGGCCTTTAGAAAGGCCCTGAGTGGCATTACAAGGGTCTGGGGGCCTTTAGAATCGTCCTGAGGGGCTCTAGAAGGGTCTGGGGGCCTCTAGAAGGGTCCTGAGGGGCTCTAGAAAGATCTGGGGTCCTTTAGAAATGTCCTGTGTTGCTCTTAAAGTGTCTCGGGGCCTTTAGAAGGGTATTGAGGGGCATTAGACGGGTCTGGGGGCCTTTAGAAATGTCCTGAGGGGTATTAGAAAGGTCTGGGGCCTTTTAGAAGGGTCTTGAGGGGATCTATAAGGGTCTGGGGGCCTTTAGAAGTGTCCTGAGGGGCTCTAGAAGGGTCTGGGGGCCTTTAGAATGGCCCTGAGGGGCTCTAGAAGAGTCTGGGGGCATTTAGAATGGTCCTTAAGGGTTCTAGTAGGGTCTGGGGACCTTTATAAATGCCCTGAGGGGCTCTTGAAGGGTCTGGGGACCTTTAGAAAGGCCCTGTGGGGCATTAGAAGGGTCTGGGGGCCTTTAGAATGCTATTGAGGGGCAGTAGAAGGGTCTGGGGATGTTTAGATGGGTTCTGAGGGGCGTTTGAATGGTCTGGGGGCCTTTAGAGAGGCCCTGAGGTGCATTAGAAGGGTCTGGGGGCCTTTAAAATGGTCCTGAGGGGCATTTTAATGGTCTGGGGGCCTTTAGAAAGGCCCTGAGCTGCATTTGAAGTGTCTGGGGGCCTTTAAAAGGGTCCTGAGGGGCATTTGAATGGTCTGGGGGCCTTTAGAATGTTCCTGAGGGGCAGTAGAAGGGTCTGGGGACCTTTATAAAGGCCCTGACGGGCATTAGAATGGTCTGCGGGCCTTTAGAAGTGTCCTGAGGGGCTCTAGAATGGTCTGGGGGCCTTTATAAGGGTCCTGACGGGCTCTAGAAGGGTCTGGGAACCTTTATAAATGCCCTGAGGGGCATTAGAAGGGTCTGCGGGCCTTTAGAAAGGTCCTGAGGGGCATTAGAAGGGTCTTGTGGCCTTCATAAGAGTCCTGAAATGCATTAGAAGGGTCTGGGGGCTTTTAGATGGGTCCTGAGGCAATCTAGAAGGGTCTAGGGGCCTTTACATGGGTCTTGAGGGTCATTAGAAGGGTGTGGAGGCTTTTAGAAAGGCCCTGAGGGGCTCTAGATGGGTCTGGGGGCTATTAGAATGGTCTACAGGGGCATGAGAAGGGTCTGGGGACCTTTAGAAAGGCCCTGAGGGGCATTAGAAGGGTCTGGGGGCCTTTAGAATGGTCCTGAGGGGGTCTAGAAGGGTCTGGAGGCATTTAAAACTGTCCTGAGAGGCTCTAGAAGGGTCTGGGTGCCTTTATAAGGGTCCTGAGGGGCATTAGAAGGGTCTGGGTGCCCTTGTAAAAGCCCTGAGGAGAATTAGCAGGGTCTGGGGGACTTTAGAAGGGTCCTGAGGGTCTCTATAAGGGTCTGGGGGCCTTTAGAAGGGTCTTCAGGGGCTCTAGAAGGGTCTGGGGACCCTTAGAAAGGCCCTGTGGGGCATTAGAAGGGTCTGGGGGCCTTTAGAATGGTTCTGAGGGGCTCTTTAAGGGTCTGGGGGCCTTTAGAAAGGCCCTGAGCTGCATTTGAAGGGTCTGCGGGTCTTAAAAAGGGTCCTGAGGGGCATTTGAATGGTCTGGGGGCCTTTAGAATACTCCTGAGGGGCAGTAGAAGGGTCTGAGGACCTTTATAATGGCCCTGACGGGCATTAGAATGGTCTGCGGGCCTTTAGAAGTGTCCTGAGGGGCTCTAGAATCGTCTGGGGGCCATTATAAGGGTCCTGACGGGCTCTAGAAGGGTCTGGGAACCTTAATAAATGCCCTGAGGGGCATTAGAAGGGTCTGAGGGCCTTTAGAAAGGCCCTGAGGGGCATTAGAAGGGTCTGGGGGTCTTTAGAATGGTCCTGAGGGGGTCTAGAGGGGTCTGGAGGCATTTAAAACTGTCCTGAGAGGCTCTAGAAGGGTCTGGGGGCCTTTATAAGGGTCCTGAGGGGCATTAGAAAGGTCTGGGTGCCCTTATAAAAGGCCTGAGGGGCATTAGAAGTGTCTGAGGGCCTTTAGAAAGGTCCTGAGGGGCATTAGAAGGGTCTTGTGGCCTTCATAAGGGTCCTGAAAGGCATTAGAAGGGTCTGGGGGCTTTTAGATGGGTCCTGAGGCAATCTAGAAGTGTCTGGGAGCCTTTACATGGGTCTTGAGGGTCACTAGAAGGGTGTGGAGGCCTTTAGAAAGGCCCTGAAAGGCTCTAGAAGGGTCTGGGGGCTATTAGAAGCGTCCTGAGGGGGTCCAGAAGGGTCTGGGGGCCTTTTTAAAGGCCCTCAAGGGGATTATAAGGGTCTCGCGGCCTTTAGAAAGGCCCTGAGTGGCATTACAAGGGTCTGGGGTCATATAGAAAGGCCCTGAGAGGTTCTAGAAGTGTCTGGGGTACTTTAGAAAGGCCCTGAGGGGCATTAGAAGGGTCTGGGGGCCTTTAGAAGTGACCTGAGGGGCTCTAGAAAGGTCTGGGGGCCTTTAGAAAGGCCCTGAGGGTCTCTAGAATGGTCAGGGAGCCGTTGGAAGGATGTTGAGGGGGTCTTGAAGGGTCTGCGGGCCTTTAGAATCGCCCTGAGGGGCTCTAAAAGAGTCTGGGGGCCTTTAAAATGGTCCTGAGTGGGTCTAGAAGGGTCTGGGGACCTTTAGAAAGGCCCTGACGGGCATTAGAATGGTCTGCGGGCCTTTAGAAGTGTCCTGAGGGGCTCTAGAATGGTCTGGGGGCCTTTATAAGGGTCCTGACGGGCTCTAGAAGGGGTTGGGAACCTTTATAAATGCCCTGAGGGGCATTAGAAGGGTCTGAGGGCCTTTAGAAAAGTCCTGAGGGGCATTAGAAGGGACTTGTGGCCTTTATAAGAGTCCTGAAAGGTATTAGAAGGGTCTGGGGGCTTTTAGATGGGTCCTGAGGCAATCTAGAAGGGTCTGGGGGCCTTTACATGAGTCTTAATGGTCATTAGAAGGGTGTGGAGGCCTTTAGAAAGGCCCTTAGTGGAATTAGAAGGGTCTAGGGGCCTTTAGAATGGTCCTGAGGGGCATTTGAAGGGTCTGGGGGCCTTTAAAATGGTCCTGAGGGGGTCTAGAAGGGTCTGGAGGCATTTAAAACTGTCCTGAGAGGCTCTAGAAGGGTCTGGGTGCCTTTATAAGGGTCCTGAGGGGCATTAGAAGGGTCTGGGTGCCCTTATAAAAGCCCTGAGGGGAATTAGCAGGGTCTGGCGGGCTTTAGAAGGGTCCTGAGGGGCTCTATAAGGGTCTGGGGGCCTTTAGAAGGGTCTTCAGGGGCTCTAGAAGGGTCTGGGGACCTTTAGAAAGGCCCTGTGGGGCATTAGAAGGGTCTGGGGGCCTTTAGAATGCTCCTGAGGGGTAGTAGAAGGGTCTGGGGACCTTTAGAAAGGCCCTGACGGGCAGTAGAATGGTCTGCGGGCCTTTAGAAGTGTCCTGAGGGGCTCTAGAATGGTCTGGGGGCCTTTATAAGGGTCCTGACGGGCTCTAGAAAGGTCTGGGAACCTTTATAAATGCCCTGAGGGGCATTAGAAGGGTCTGGGTGCCTTTAGAAATATACTGAGGGGCTCTAGAAGGGTCTGGGGGCCTCTAGAAGGGTCCTGAGGGGCTCTAGAAAGATCTGGGGTCCTTTAGAAATGTCCTGAGGTGCTCTAAATGTGTCTCGGGGCCTTTAGAAGTGTCCTGAGGGGCATTAGACGGGTCTGGGGGCCTTTAGAAATGCCCTGAGGGGCATTAGAAAGGTCTGGGGCCTTTTAGAAGGGTCTTGAGGGGATCTAGAAGGGTCTGCGGGCCTTTAGAATGGCCCTAAGGGGCTCTAGAAGAGTCTGGGGGCCTTTAGAATGGTCCTGAGTGGCTCTAGAAGGGTCTGGGGACCTTTAGAAATGCCCTGAGGGGCATTAGAATGGTCTGGGGAGCTTTAGAAAGGCCCTGAGGGGCATTAGAAGGGTCTGGGGGGCTTTAGAATGGTCCTGAGGGGGTCTAGAAGGGTCTGGAGGCATTTAAAACTGTCCTGAGAGTCTCTAGAAGGGTCTGGGTGCCTTTATAAGGGTCCTGAGGGGCATTAGAAGGGTCTGGGTGCCCTTATAAAAGCCCTGAGGGGAATTAGCAGGGTCTGGGGGACTTTAGAAGGGTCCTGAGGGGCTCTAGAAGGGTCTGGGGGCCTTTAGAAGGGTCTTCAGGGGCTCTAGAAGGGTCTGGGGACCTTTAGAAAGGCCCTGTGGGGCATTAGAAGGGTCTGGGGGCCTTTAGAATGCTCCTGAGGGGCAGTAGATGGGTCTGGGGACCTTTATAAAGGCCCTGACGGGCATTAGAATGGTCTGCGGGCCTTTAGAAGTGTCCTGAGGGGCTCTAGAAAGATCTGGGGTCCTTTAGAAGTGTCCTGAGGTGCTCTAAATGTGTCTCGTGGCCTTTAGAAAGGTCCTGAGGGGCATTAGACTGGTCAGGGGGCCTTTAGAAATGCCCTGCGGGGCGTTAGAAAGGTCTGGGGCCTTTTAGAAGGGTCTTGAGGGGATCTAGAAGGGTCTGGGGGCCTTTAGAAGTGACCTGAGGGGCTCTAGAAGGGTCTGGGGGCCTTTAGAAAGGCCCTGAGTGGTTCTAGAAGGGTCAGGGAGCCGTTAGAAGGATGTTGAGGGGCTCTTGAAGGGTCTGCGGGCCTTTAGAATCGCCCTGAGGGGCTCTAAAAGAGTCTGGGGGCCTTTAGAACGGTCCTGAGGGGCTCTAGAAGGGTCTGGGGACCTTTATAAATGCCCTGAGGGGCATTAGAAGGGTCTGGGGGCCTTTAGATAGGCCCTGAGGGGCATTAGAAGGGTCTGGGGGGCTTTAGAATGGTCCTGAGGGGGTCTAGAAGGGTCTGGAGGCATTTAAAACTCTCCTGAGAGGCTCTAGAAGGGTCTGGGTGCCTTTATAAAAGCCCTGAGGGGAATTAGCAGGGTCTGGGGGACTTTAGAAGGGTCCTGAGGGGCTCTATAAGGGTCTGGGGGCCTTTAGAAGGGTCTTCAGGGGCTCTAGAAGGGTCTTGGGACCTTTAGAAAGGCCCTGTAGAGCATTAGAAGGGTCTGGGCGCCTTTAGAAAGGCCCTGACGGGCATTAGAATGGTCTGCGGGCATTTAGAAGCGTCCTGAGGGGCTCTAGAATGGTCTGGGGGCCTTTATAACGGTCCTGACGGGCTCTAGAAGGGTCTGGGAACCTTTATAAATGCCCTGAGGGGCATTAGAAGGGTCTGAGGGCCTTTAGAAAAGTCCTGAGCGGCATTAGAAGGGTCTTGTGGCCTTTATAATGGTCCTGAATGGTATTAGAAGGCTCTGGGGGCTTTTAGATGGGTCCTGAGGCAATCTATAAGGGTTTGGGGGCATTTACATGAGTCTTGAGGGTCATTAGAAGGGTGTGGAGGTCTTTAGAAAGGCCCTGAGGGGCACTAGAAGGGTCTGGGGGCCTTTAGAATGGTCCTGAGCGGCATTTGAAGGGTCTGGGGGCCTTTAAAATGGTCCTGAGGGGGTCTAGAAGGGTCTGGAGGCATTTAAAACTGTCCTGAGAGGCTCTAGAAAGGTCTGGGTGCCTTTATAAGGGTCCTGAGGGGCATTAGAAGGGTTTGGGTGCCCTTATAAAAGCCCTGAGGGGAATTAGCAGGGTCTGGGGGCTTTTAGATGGGTCCTGAGGCAATCTGGAAGTGTCTGGGAGCCTTTACATGGGTCTTGAGGGTCATTAGAAGGGTGTGGAGGCCTTTAGAAAGGCCCTGAAAGGCTCTAGAAAAGTCTGGGTGCTATTAGAAGCGTCCTGAGGGGGTCCAGAAGGGTCTGGGGGCCTTTTTAAAGGCCCTCAGGGGGATTATAATGGTCTCGCGGCCTTTAGAAAGGCCCTGAGTGGCATTAGTAGGGTCTGGGTGCCTTTAGAAATGTCCTGAGGGGCTCTAGAAGGGTCTGGGGGCCTTTAGAAATGTCCTGAGGGGCATTAGAAAGGTATGGGGGCCTTTAGAAAGGCCCTGACGGGCATTTCAAGTGTCTGGGGTCATATAGAAAGGCCCTGAGAGGTTCTAGAAGAGTCTGGGGTACTTTAGAAAGGCCCTGAGGGGCATTAGAAGGGTCTGGGGGCCTTTAGAATGGTCCTGAGGGGCATTAGAAGGGTCTGGGGGCCTTTAGAATGGTCCTGAGGGGGTCTAGAAGGGTCTGGAGGCATTTAAAACTGTCCTGAGAGGCTCTAGAAGGGTCTGGGTGCCTTTATAAGGGTCCTGAGGGGCATTAGAAGGGTCTGGGTGCCCTTATAAAAGCCCTGAAAGGAATTAGCAGGGTCTGGGGGACTTTAGAAGGGTCCTGAGGGGCTCTATAAGGGTCGGGGGCCTTTAGAAGGCTCTTCAGGGGCTCCAGAAGGGTCTGGGGACCTTTAGAAAGGCCCTGTGGGGCATTAGAAGGGTCTGGGGGCCTTTAGAAAGGCCCTGACGGGCAGTAGAATGGTCTGCGGGCCTTTAGAAAGGTCCTTAGGGGCTCTAGAATGCTCTGGGGGCCTTTATAAGGGTCCTGACGGGCTCTAGAAGGGTCTGGGAACCTTTATAAATGCCCTGAGGGGCATTAGAAGGGTCTGAGGGCCTTTAGAAAAGTACTGAGGGGCATTAGAAGGGTCTTGTGGCCTTCATAAGGGTCCTGAAAGGCATTAGAAGGGTCTGGGGGCTTTTAGATGGGTCCTGAGGCAATCTAGAAGGGTCTGGGGGCCTTTACATGGGTCTTGAGGGTCATTAGAAGGGTGTGGAGGCCTTTAGAAAGGCCCTGAGGGGCTCTAGAACGGTCTGGGGGCTATTAGAAGCGTCCTGAGGGGGTCCAGAAGGGTCTCGCGGCCTTTTTAAAGGCCCTCATATGGATTATAAGGGTCTCGCGGCCTTTAGAAAGGCCCTGAGTGGCATTACAAGGGTCTGGGTTCATATAGATAGGCCCTGAGAGGTTCTTGAAGTGTCTGGGGTACTTTAGAAAGGCCCTGAGGGGCATTAGAAGGGTCTGGGGGCCTTTAGAAGGGTCCTGAGGGGCATTAGAAGGGTCTGGGGGCCTTTAGAAGGGTTCGGAGGGGCATTTTAATGGTCTGTGGGCCTTTAGAAAGGCCCTGAGGTGCATTAGAAAGGTCTGGGGGCCTTTAGAATCTTCCTGAGGAGCTCTAGAAGGGTCTGGGGGCCTCTGGAAGGGTCCTGAGGGGCTATAGAAAGATCTGGGGTCTTTTAGAAATGTCCTGAGGTGCTCTAAAAGTGTCTCGGGGCCTTTAGAATGGTCCTGAGGGGCATTAGACGGGTGTGGGTGCCTTTAGAAAGGCCCTGAGGGGCTCTAGAAGGGTCAGGGAGCCGTTAGAAGGATGTTCAGGGGCTCTTGAAGGGTCTGCGGGCCTTTAGAATGTTCCTGAGTGGCATTAGAATGGTCTGGGGACCTTTAGAAATGCCCTGAGGGGCTCTAGAAGGGTCTGGGGGCCTTTAGAAAGGCCCTGAGGGGCATTAGAAGTGTCTGGGTGCCCTTATAAAAGCCCTAAGGGGAATTAGCAGGGTCTGGGGGACTTTAGAAGGGTCCTGAGGGGCTCTATAAGGGTCTGGGGGCCTTTAGAAGTATCTGAGGGGCAGTAGAAGGGTCTGGGGGCCTTTAAAATAGTCCTGAGGGGCATTTGAATAGTCTGAGGGACTTTAGAAAGGTCCTGAGGGGCATTAGAAGGGTCTTGTGGCCTTCATAATGGTCCTGAAAGGCATTAGAAGGGTCTGGGGGCTTTTAGATGGGTCCTAAGGCAATCTAGAAGGGTCTGGGGTCCTTTACATGGGTCTTGAGGGTCATTAGAAGGGTGTGGAGGCCTTTAGAAAGGCCCTGAGGGGCTCTAGAAGGGTCTGGGGGCTATTAGAAGCGTCCTGAGGGGCTCTAGAAGGGTCTGGGGGCCTCTAAAAGTGTCCTGAGGGGCTCTAGAAAGATCTGGGGTCCTTTAGATATGTCCTGAGGTACTCTAAAAGTGTCTCGGGGCCTTTAGAAGGGTCCTGAGGGGCATTAAAAGGGTCTGGGGGCCTTTAGAAGGGTTCTGAGGGGCATTTGAATAGTCTGGGGGCCTTTAGAAAGGCCTTGAGGTGCATTAGAAGGGTCTGGGGGCCTTTAAAAGGGTCCTGAGGGGCATTTGAATGGTCTGGGGGCCTTTAGAAAGGCCTTGAGGTGGATTAGAAGGGTCTGGGGTCCTTTAGAATCGTCCTTAGGGGCTCTAGAAGGGTCTGGGGGCCTCTAGAAGGGTCCTGAGGTGCCCTAGAATGATCTGGGGACCTTTAGAAATGTCCTGAGGTGCTCTAAAAGTGTCTCGGGGCCTTTAGAAGGGTCCTGAGGGGCATTAGACGGGTCTGGGGGCCTTTAGAAATGCCCTGAGGGGCATTAGAAAGGTCTGGGGCCTTTTAGAAGGGTCCTGATGGGCTCTAGAAGGGTCTGGGGGCCTTTAGAAAGGCCCTGAGCGGCTCTAGATGGGTCAGGGAGCCGTTAGAATGATGTTGAGTGGCTCTTGAAGGGTCTGGGGGCCTTTAGAATGGCCCTGAGGGGCTCTAAAAGAGTCTGGGGGCCTTTAGAATGGTCCTGAGGGGATCAAGAAGGGTCTGGAGACCTTTAGAAATGCCCTGAGGGGCATTAGAATGGTCTGAAAAGCTTTAGAAAGGACCTGAGGGGCATTAGAAGGGTCTGGGGGCCTTTAGAATGGTCTTGAGGGGGTCTAGAAGGGTCTGGAGGCATTTTAAACTGTCCTGAGAGGCTCTAGAAGGGTCTGGGTGCCTTTATAAGGGTCCTGAGCGGCATAAGAAGATTCTGGGTGCCCTTGTAAAAGCCCTGAGGGGAATTAGCAGGGTCTGGGGGACTTTAGAAGGGTCCTGAGGGGCTCTAGAAGGGTCTGGGGACCTTTAGAAAGGCCCTGACGGGCATTAGAATGGTCTGCGGGCCTTTAGAAGTGTCCTGAGGCGCTCTAGAAGGGTCTGGGGTCCTTTATAAGGGTCCTGACGGGCTCTAGAAGGGGTTGGGAACCTTTATAAATGCCCTGAGGGGCATTAGAAGGGTCTGAGGGCCTTTAGAAAGGTCCTGAGGGGCATTAGAAGGGTCTTGTGGCCTTTATAAGGGTCCTGAGGGGCATTAGAAGGGTCTGGGGGCTTTTAGATGGGTCCTGAGGCAATCTAGAAGGGTCTGGGGGCCTTTACATGGGTCTTGAGGGTCATTAGAAGGGTGTGGAGGCGTTTAGAAAGGCCCTGAAAGGCTCTAGAATGGTCTGGGGGCTATTAGAAGCGTCCTGAGGGGGTCCAGAAGGGTCTGGGGGCCTTTTTAAAGGGCCTCAGGGGGATTATAAGGGTCTCGCGGCCTTTAGAAAGGCCCTGAGTGGCATTACAAGGGTCTGGGGTCATATAGAAAGGCCCTGAGAGGTTCTAGAAGTGTCTGGGGTACTTTAGAAAGGCCCTGAGGGGCATTAGAAGGGTCTGGGGTTTTTAGAATGGTCCTGAGTGGGTCTAGAAGGGTCTGGAGGCATTTAAAACTGTCCTGAGAGGCTCTAGAAGGGTCTGGGTGCCTTTATAAGGGTCCTGAGGGGCATTAGAAGTGTCTAGGTGCCCTTATAAAAGCCCTGAAAGGAATTAGCAGGGTCTGGGGGACTTTAGAAGGGTCCTCAGGGGCTCTATAAGGGTCTGGGGCCCTTTAGAATGCTCCTGTGGGGCATTAAAATGGTCTGGGGGCCTGTAGAAGGGTTCTGAGGGGCATTTGAATGGTCTGGGGGCCTTTAGAAAGGCCTTGAGGTGGATTAGAAGGGTCTGGGGTCCTTTAGAATCGTCCTGCGGGGCATTAGAAGGGTCTGGGGGCCTTTAGAAATGTCCTGAGGGGCATTATAAGCGTCTCGTGGCTTTTAGAAGGGTTCTGAGGGGCTCTTGAAGGGTCTGGGGGCCTTTCGAAGGGTTTTGAGGGGTATTAGAAGGGTCTGGGGGCCTTTAGAATCGTCCTGAGGGGCATTAGAAGGGTCTGGGGGCCTTTAAAAGGGTCCTGAGGGGCATTTGAATGGTCTGGGGCCTTTAGAAGTGTCCTGAGGGGCTCTTGAAGGGTCTGGGGGCTATTAGAAGCATCCTGAGTGGGTCCAGAAGGGTCTGGGGGCCTTTTAAGCTTTTATGAAGGCCCCCAGACCCTTCTAATGCCCCTTATTGCGTTTCTAAAGGCCCCCAGACCCTTCATAATGGCCGTCGCCCGATTCAAAAATGGCGGCCGCCCGAAGTCAAAACGGCGGGAATCGGTTTCAAAATGGCCGTCGCCCGATTCAAAAATGGCGGCCGCCCGAACTCAAAATGGCGGGAATCGGCTTCAAAATGGCCGTCGCCCGATTCAAAAATGGCGGCCGCCCGAACTCAAAATGGCGGGAATCGGCTTCAAAATGGCCGTCGCCCGATTCAAAAATGGCGGCCGCCCGAACTCAAAATGGCGGGAATCGGCTTCAAAATGGCCGTCGCCCGATTCAAAAATGGCGGCCGCCCGAACTCAAAATGGCGGGAATCGGTTTCAAAATGGCCGTCGCCCGATTCAAAAATGGCGGCCGCCCGAACTCAAAATGGCGGGAATCGGCTTCAAAATGGCCGTCGCCCGATTCAAAAATGGCTGCCGCCCGAAGTCAAAATGGCGGGAATCGATTTCAAAATGGCCGTCTCCCGATTCAAAAATGGCGGCCGCCCCAACTCAAAATGGCGGGAATCGGCTTCAAAATGGCCGTCGCCCGATTCAAAAATGGCGGCCGCCCGAACTCAAAATGGCGGGAATCGGCTTCAAAATGGCCGTCGCCCGATTCAAAAATGGCTGCCGCCCGAAGTCAAAATGGCGGGAATCGGTTTCAAAATGGCCGTCGACCGATTCAAAAATGGCGGCCGCCCGAACTCAAAATGGCGGGAATCGGCTTCAAAATGGCCGTCGCCCGATTCAAAAATGGCTGCCGCCCGAAGTCAAAATGGCGGGAATCGGTTTCAAAATGGCCGTCTCCCGATTCAAAAATGGCGGCCGCCCCAACTCAAAATGGCGGGAATCGGTTTCAAAATGGCCGTCGCCTGATTCAAAAATGGCGGCCGCCCGAAGTCAAAATGGCGGTAATCGGCTTCAAAATGGCCGTCGCCCGATTCAAAAATGGCGGCCGCCCCAACTCAAAATGGCGGGAATCGGTTTCAAAATGGCCGTCGCCTGATTCAAAAATGGCGGCCGCCCCAACTCAAAATGGCGGGAATCGGCTTCAAAATGGCCGTCGCCCGATTCAAAAATGGCTGCCGCCCGAAGTCAAAATGGCGGGAATCGGTTTCAAAATGGCCGTCTCCCGATTCAAAAATGGCGGCCGCCCCAACTCAAAATGGCGGGAATCGGCTTCAAAATGGCCGTCGCCCGATTCAAAAATGGCGGCCGCCCCAACTCAAAATGGCGGGAATCGGCTTCAAAATGGCCGTCGCCCGATTCAAAAATGGCGGCCGCCCCAACTCAAAGTGGCGGGAATCGGTTTCAAAATGGCCGTCGCCCGATTCAAAAATGGCGGCCGCCCGAACTCAAAGTGGCGGGAATCGGCTTCAAAATGGCCGTCGCCCGATTCAAAAATGGCTGCCGCCCGAAGTCAAAATGGCGGGAATCGGTTTCAAAATGGCCGTCTCCCGATTCAAAAATGGCGGCCGCCCCAACTCAAAATGGCGGGAATCGGCTTCAAAATGGCCGTCGCCCGATTCAAAAATGGCGGCCGCCCGAACTCAAAATGGCGGGAATCGGCTTCAAAATGGCCGTCGCCCGATTCAAACATGGTGTCTGTCTGAGTTGAAAATTTTTTCTTTTAGTTTCTTTTTTGGTTTTTTGTGTGTGTGTTTTGATTGGGTGCTTTCTCTTTTAGTCATTGTTTTGAGAGGTTTTTTTGAGGAGTGTTATCTGGGGACTTGGTTATGTAATTAATTTGTTTTGTCGCTGGGTGGGTGCTTAATTGCTTGATGGGTGAATGTTTGGGGTGGGTGTTTGGGGAGGGTGTGTGTGCCCCATTGTAATGCCCCTCAGGACCCTTCTAAAGGTCTCCAGACCCATCTAGAGCCCCTCAAGACCATTCTAAAGGCCCTCAGACCCTTCTAGAACCTATCAGGACTTTTCTAAAGGCCCCCAGACCCTTCTGGAGCCCCTCAGAACCCTTCTAAAGGCCCCCAGACCATTCTAGAGCCCCAGACCATTCTAATTCCCTTCAGAGCCATTCTAAATGTCCCCAAACCCTTCCAGAGCCTCTCAGGACCCTTCTAAAGGCCCCCAGACCATTTTAATAGCCTTCAGGACACTTCTAAAGGCCCCCAGACCCTTCTAATGCCCCTCAGTCCTTTCTAAAGGCTCCCAGACCCTTCTAGAGCCCCTCAGGACCCTCAGGCATTAGAAGGGTCTGTGGGTCTTTAGAAAAGTCCTGATAGGTTCTAGAAGGGTCTGAGGGCCTTTAGAATGGTCTTGAGGGGCTCTAGATGGGTCTGGAGACCTTTAGAAGGGTCCTGAGGGCCATTAGAAGGGTCTGGGGGCCTTTAGAATTGCCCCGAGGGGGTCTGCAAGGGTCTGATACTCCCAGGACACATCGAATTGTCCTTCTAGAGACCCCAAAGGCATTCGAAGGACCCCAGACCTGTATAGGTCCCTTCAGGACCCTTCTAAAGGCCCCAAGACCCTCCTAGGGACCAGAGGACACTTCTTGATGCCCCCAGACCCTTCGACACACAACCAGGAGCCTTCTCAAGGCCCCCAGGTCCTCCGAGGGACAACCAGGAACCCTCTAAATCTCCCTGGAGCTGAGCCCCAAGGTGACTGGGGAGGGAATGGGGTGACTGGGGAGGGAATGGGGTGACTGGGGAGGGAATGGGGTGACCTGGGAGGGAATGGGGTGACTGGGATGGCTGGGGCTGAGCCCCAAGGTGGCTGGGGAAGGGAATGGGGTGACTGGGATGGCTGGAGCTGAGCCCCAAGGTGACTAGGGAGGGAATGGGGTGACTGGGATGGCTGGGGCTGAGCCCCAAGGTGACTGGGGAAGGGAATGGGGTGACTGGGGAGGGAATGGGGAAACTGGGGAAGGGAATGGGGTGACTGGGATGGCTGGAGCTGAGCCCCAAGGTGACTGGGGAGGGAATGGGGAAACTGAGGAAGGGAATGGGGTGACTGGTATGGCTGGGGCTGAGCCCCAAGGTGACTGGGGAGGGAATGGGGTGACCTGGGGAAGGGAATGGGGTGACTATGGTTGCACTCGATGATCCGATGGGTCTCTTCCAACCTGCTTGTTCTATGATTCTACGATTCTAGGACCCCCAGGAACCCTCTCAATCTCCCTGGTTCCCCTTTGGGTCCTTCTAGGCCACTTCTCATCCCTTTCAGATTCCCTCTCGAGGCCTCCGGGAGCCCTTTAGGTCCCTTTAATGTCTCTTCTCGGGCAACGTCTTAGCAACAGGCGTCGTTGCTAGGGGGCGTGGTCTGCGCAGCGGCCGCGTTGCTAAGGGGGGCGTGGTCTGTGGCTGCGTTTCCGGTCTGGGTAAGGGGCGGCGGCCACGCGGGCGTCGTTGCTAGGGGGCGTGGCCTGCGCAGCGTGGTCGTTGCTGGGGGGCGTGGTCTGTGGCTGCGTTTCCGGTCTTGGGGCGGGGGGGGGGGGGGGGGGGGTGGGTGTGTGTGTGGCCAGGTTGGGTTCTTGTTGCTAAGGCCCTCGTTGCTAAGGCGTTGTTGCCCTTTACGTTTCCGGCGCGGGCCGGAAGTTCGGCGGCGGCGGCGCCGGAAGTGGCGGCCGCGGCGGCCCCGGAAGCGCGAGCCCAGGCGGCGGCGATGGCGGCCGAGGAGCCTCAGCAGCAGCAGCAGCAGCCGCAGCCGGATCCGCTGGGAGGGGACGCGGATGGTACTTTGGAGCAGGGATTGACGGGATGAGGGGACCCCCCCCTTTGCTCCCCCATCCTCCTCAGTCCCTCCCTCACGGCTCCCACTTTCCCCCCCGAACCCCTCATTCCCCTCCCCCCCCCCCCCCCGACCCCCTCCTCACATTCCTCCCCTTTCCCCCTCCCCCTCCTATAGGTTAGGGTGTTCCCTATAGAGTGATGAGAGTCCCTATGAGTCCATAGGGGGGGGGGGGGGCAGTATATGCCTTTAGGGGAACCCCCTGTGACGTCACGGGGTTCCCTGTGGCTTCAGGGAGGAGCTTATGGGGTTGGGGCAGCTCCTCTGTGGGTCCTCCTGTGGGTTTTGGGGTTCCCTGTGGATTGGGGGAGGTCCCTATGGAGATGGAAGAAAAGGGGGAGGGGGTGGGGGGGGGAATCCCTGTGGGTCTGGGGGTTCTCTCTAGGTTTGGGGGAAGAGGAAAGGGGTCTCTGCCCCTAACCCTGACCTTCCTCCTCCTCCCCCTCCTCTTCTCCCCGAGGCGTGAACTGCCTGGCGTACGATGAGGCCATCATGGCTCAACAGGACCGGATCCAGCAGGAGGTGAGGGGCCCGAAACCCTCCTGATTCAGCCCCGAAACCCTCCTGATTCAGCCCCAAAAACCCTCTTTGGATTCTGCCCCAAAAACCCTCTTTGGATTCTGCCCCAAAAACCCTCTTTGGATTCTGCCCCAAAAACCCTCTTTGGATTCTGCCCCAAAAACCCTCTTTGGATTCTGCCCCAAAACCCTTTGGATTTTTCCCCAAAACCCTCCGGCTTCTCCCCCCAGATCGCGGTGCAGACCCCACTGGTGTCCGAGCGGCTGGAGCTCGCGGAGCTCTACAAGGAATATGCTCCCGACGACCTCATCTACCAGGGGAAGATCAAGGTGAGGAACTGGGAGGGAACTGGGAGGCACTGGGACACCGGGGTGGAAGTCCAGGATGAACTGGGAGGCACTGGGACACTGGGATGGGTGACTGGGAGGCACTGGGACACCAGAATGGAAGTCTGGCATGAACTGGGAGGCACTGGGACACTGGGATGGGTGACTGGAAGGCACTGGGACACTGGGATGGGTGACTGGGAGGCACTGGGACACCAGAATGGAAGTCCAGGATGAACTGGGAGGCACTGGGACACCGGGATGGGTGACTGGGAGGCACTGGGACACTGGGATGGGTGACTGGGAGGCACTGGGACACCAGAATGGAAGTCCAGGATGAACTGGGAGGCACTGGGACACCGGGATGGGTGACTGGGAGGCACTGGGACAGCGGAAGGGAAGTCCAGGATGAACTGGGAGGCACTGGGACACTGGGATGGGTGACTGGGAGGCACTGGGACACTATAATGGGAGACTAGTGCCTTCTGGAAGTTACTGGGATGCCAGGGTGAGAGACCAGTGCGGACTGGGACAGGCTCTGGGACACTGGTATGGACTGGGAATGGTTCTGGGCTCCCAGTTTGAACTGGGAGAGGCTCTGGGTCCCCAGTATGAACTGGGAGTGCCCCTGGAGCCACCAGTATGGGTTGGAAATGACTCTGGGCTCCCACTGTGAACTGGGAGGAGCTCTGGAGTCTCGATTTGAACTGGGAGGAGCTCTGGGTCACCAACACAGACTGGAAAGTGCTCCGAGTAAAGGCTGGGAATGGCCCTGGGCTCCCAGTTTGAACTGGGAAGGATTCTAGGTCCCCAGTTTGAACTGGAAGGGGCTCTGGGACCCCAGTTTGAACTGGGAGGGATTTTCTGGGTCCCCAGTTTGAACTGGAAGGGGCTCTGGGACCTTAGCATGAACTGGGAATGGCTTTGGACTCTCATTTTGAACTGGGAAGGGCTCTTGAGCCCCCCCTAGTATGGACTGGGAATGGCTCTGAGACCACAGCCCGAGCTGGGTGCCGCCTCCCAGTGCTCCCAGTTTGAACTGGTTTCCCCCCCGACCCAGGACCTGCTCCAGAAGTACTCGCACATCCGCAAGACGCGGCCGGACGGGAACTGCTTCTACAGGGCCTTCGGCTTCGCTCACCTGGAGGCTCTGCTGGAGGACGGGCGGGAGCTGCAGAGGTGGGAGACGCACCCCAAAAGCCCCTCCATTCACCCCAAAACCCTCCTTGATTCATCCCCAAACCCCCTCCATTCACCCCAAAGTTTGCAGATGACGCTAAACTGGGTGGAAGTGTGGATCTGCTGGAGGGTTTGGAGGCTCCGAAGGGACCTAAACAGGCTGGATCCGTGGGCTGAGGCCAATGGGATGAGGGTTAACAAGGCCCAAAATGGCGGATCCTGCGCTTGGGGCACAACAACCCTGAGCAGAGCTCCAGATTAGGAGAAGTCTGGCTGGAAAGTGCCTGGAGGAGAAGGACCTGGGGGGGTCGGTTGAAGAGGAGCCAGGAGAGGCCTAGGTCGCCAAGAAGGCCCAATGGCATCTTGGCTTGGATCAGGAATAGTGTGACCAGCAGGGCCAGGGAGGTGATTCTCCCTCTGGACTCAGCACTGGGGAGGCTGCTCCTTGAATCCTGTGTTTGGTCGTGGGTTTCTCAGCACAAGAAGGATGTTGAGGCTCTGGAGCGAGTCCAGAGAAGAGCCACGAAGCTGGGGAAGGGACTGGAGGAGAAGCCTGAGGGACCTGAGGGTGTTTCTCCTGGAGAAGAGGAGGCTGAGGGGAGACCTCATTACTCTCTCCGACTCCCTGAAAGGAGGTTGTGGAGAGGAGGGAGCTGGGCTCTTCTCCCAAGGGACAGGACCAGAGGGAATGGCCTCAAGCTCCACCAGGAGAGGTTTAGGCTGGAGATTAGGAGGAAGTTTTTCACACAAAAGGTCATTGGAATAGGCTGCCCAGGGAGGTGGTTGATTCCCCTTCCCTGGAGGTGTTTAAGGGACAAGTGGACGAGGTCTTGAGGGACTTGGTTTAGTGTTTGATAGGAATGGTTGGACTCGTTGATCCAACGGGTCTCTTCCAACCTGCTTGTTCTATGATTCTATGATTCAAAACCTCCTCCATTCATCCCCAAACCCCCCTCCATTCACTCCAGACCCCCCAAATTCCCCTCACAACCCTCTGTCCTTGTCCCCCCAGGTTCAAGGAGGTCTCTGCTCGCAGCAAGGAGGAGCTGGTGGCTCAGGGCTTCACCGAGTTCACCATCGAGGATTTTCACAACACGGTGAGAAGAGGCCGAGAGCCAACCCCAAACTCCTTCTCCCCTCTAGACCCCTCAGGGACTCCCCTAAACACATCCATACACCCTCAGGGCTCCCTGAATCCTCCCAGGGACTCCCCAAAACCCCCTAAACACATCCATACACCCTCAGGGCTCCCTGAATCCTCCCAGGGACTCCCCAAAACCCCCTAAACACATCCAAACACCCTCAGGGCTCCCTGAATCCTCCCAGGGACTCCCCAAAACCCCCCTAAACACATCCATACACCCTCAGGGCTCCCTGAATCCTCCCAGAGTCTCCCTCCAAGCTCCCCCAGGCCCCTCTAGGGACCCCCAAACTCCCCTAGGATCCCCTCCAAACCCCTCTAGGGATGCGCCAAGCCCCCCAAACCCCACACTGATGGCACCTGCCGCAGTTCATGGAGCTGATCGAGCGGGTGGAGCGTCGGGTGCCGCTGCCGGAGCTGCTGGCGGCCTTCAACGAGCCCAGCGTCTCCGACTACCTGGTGGTTTACCTGCGGCTGCTGACCTCGGGCTGCCTCCAGCGTCACCGCCGCTTCTTCGAGCAGTTCCTGGAGGGCGGCCGCAGCATCAAGGAGTTCTGCCAGCAGGTAAGGGGGTGGGGAGCCTCGCACGAGGGCTTCGCATGGTCTGGGAGGGGGTTGAGCTTGACCTGGAGGGGGTTGAGCTTGACCTGGAGGGGGTTGAGCTTGACCTGGAGGAGGTTTTGGAGGCGATTGAAGGTTTTTTGGGGGGATGTGAAGATGCTGAGAGCTCTTCAGGGAGTGAGTTGAAGGGGTTTGAGGGGTCTGGGGGGTTTAGGGGTGTCCTGGTGGGGTTTGGGGGCTCTGATGGTAAGTTGAGAGAGATTTGGGGCGTCTAGGGAGGCTGAGAGCGCCCTAAGGAGGAGATGAGGGGCTTGGAGGAGCAATTGGAGAGTTCTCGAGGCTCCGATGAGGATTGAGGGATCCGGGTGAGCTTTGAGGGGCGAGCGAAGGGTCTGGGGGAGCTTTTAGGGGTGATTGAAGAGTCTTGGGGGAGCTCTGAGGGTCGTTGAGGAGGGTCTGGGGTCTCCCTCAGAGAGGAGGGAGAGGTCTGGGATGGGGTTGAGGGCATCTGGGGAGAGACTTTGAGAGGCAATTGAAGGCTTTTGGCCCCACAGGAGGTGGAGCCCATGTGCAAGGAGAGCGACCACATCCACATCATCGCTCTCGCACGCGCCTTGCACGTCTCCATCCTGGTGGAATACATGGACCGGGGCGAGGGCGGCACCACCAACCCCCACGTCTTCCCCGAGGGCTCCCAGCCCCGCGTCTGCCTCCTCTACCGCCCGGGGCACTACGACATCCTCTACAAGTGACCCCCTCCCCATCCCGACCTCGCACGAGGGGCCTCGCACGAGGACTCCCAAGGCCTTCGAGGACTCCCAAGGCCTTCGCACGGATGTACCGGCTCAGCGTGCGACCTCGCACGTGTTTACCCCCTTCTCCTCTTCCTCTTGTCCCCCCAGGTCTATCCAGCCCCATAATAAAGATGAGGATCCGTTCCTTGCGCTGGATTTATTGGGGTTGGGGGGGTCGGGGGGCACTTGGGGGGCTGGGAGAGGGCTGGGGGGCACTTGGGGGGCTGGGGGTGGTTGTGAGGGGCACTTGGGGGACTGGGGGTGGGTGTGAGGGGCACTTGAGGGGCAGAGGAGGGACCTGGGAGGGGGGTGAGGGGCACTTGGGGGGCTGGGGATTGGTGTGAGGGGCACTTGGGGGGCAAAGGAGGGAGCTGGGAGGGGTGAGGGGCACTCGGGGGGCACTTGGGGGGCTGGGGGGGTGAGAGGGGCACTTGGGGGGCACTTGGGGAGCTGGGCGTGGGTGTGAGAGGTACTTGGGGGGCACTTGAGGTCTGGGGATGGGTGTGAGGGGCACTTGGGGGGCACAGGAGGGACCTGGGAGGGGTGTGAGGGGCACTTGGGGGGCACTTGGGGAGGTGTGGGGGGGTGAGAGGGGCACTTGGGGGGCACTTGGGGGGCTGGGGGTGTGTGTGGGGGGCACTTGAGGGGCTTGGAGTGGATGTGAGGGGCACTTGGGGGTCAGAGGAGGGAACTGGGGAGTGTGTGAGAGGCACTTGTGGGGCAGAGACAACCCTTGTGGGACCAACCCCCCTCCCCTCATGAGTAGAGAAAGGTTGTGGGGGGGGCTTAGGGTCCCCCCATCCCCATTTTCCCCATTTTTCACCCCATTTTCCCCCTCATTTCCCATCCTTCCCCCCCCTCCCCTTCTCTCCGCCCCTGGAGGCGGTGCTGCCCCCCCCCCCTCCCCTCCCCCTCCCCCCGTTTCTCTGCAGCCGCCGCTGCTCCTCAGACCCCGGTAAGGACCCCCCCCGACACCCCCAAAACCCCCCAAATCCCCCCAATTTCCCCCTTTATCCCCCTCCCCTCCCCCATCCAAATCCTAAGGATGCTACTACCCGAGGAAGGGGGAGGGGGAGGCTGGGAGGGAGGCCCATCCCCCACTTTGGAGCTGCTGAGGTGACCCCCCCCCCCATCACCCCACACACCCCCCAAACCCCCCATGACCCTCCCTGACCCCCCAAAACCCTCCCTGACCCCCCCAAAACCCGCCCCCCCCCCACCCCCTTCATCCCTGGTACCCAAAGGATGCTCCATTTGGGAAAATGGGGGAGATTGGGAAGATCTAGAGGTTATGGGGCTGGGGGGGAGACCCTACCCACCCCCTCGAGAGACACCCCCAGGCCCCCTTGATCCCTATTGGGGTCCCCAACAACCCCCCCCGTACCCCAAAAACCCCTCTTTCCTTGCCCCCCCCCCCCCCCCTTCATCCCTGGTCCCCAAAGGATGCTCCAGGTGGGAAATGGAGGAAACTGGGAGGGATGGAAAGGCCTTAAGGGGAGGGGGTCCTGACCCCCCCCAGTGACCCCCAAATCGTCCCTATGTCCCCCCCACATCTCCCCAACCCCCCCCCCAACCCCTCCCCCAGGCTGTTTTTTATGGGGGGGTGTGTTAATTAAGGGGTGTTAATTAGGGGCTGATGCAAGGGGTGACCCTGGGGACCTGGATGGGGGGATGGGAGAAGGGGGGGGGGGGGGTCCCTAAGGAGCTGAACTAATTAGGGTTGGTTTGTTAGCGGAGCTGGTAATGAGCCCCCAGGGATGGGGGGGAGGGAGGGGGGGGTTTGGCACGAGCGGTTGGGCTTGCACGAGGTCCTGGTGTCGCACGAGGACCCCTCCCTCACCATCAGCTTCACTCTCATACACCCCAACTTTATTCCCCCCCCCCCAAAAGCCGCCCCCCCGGTGGGGGGGGCCATGCAGCGGCCGAGCCCGTAGTGGTGCGTCGCACGAGGAGCTGCTGCTTGCACGAGGAGCCGGGACTCAGGTAAGAGTGATGGGGTGGGGAGGGGGTCTGACCCATAGGTGGGACTTGGGGGCTTTGGGGGGGGTTCTTGTGCCATATAGAGAGGACCTGGGGGGGGTCATGTGACCTATAGATAGACCTGGGTGACCTCTGGGGGGGTCTTGTGCCCTATAGATGGACCTGGGGAGGGTCCCTGCCCTATAGATGGGACCTGGGGGGGGTCCTGTGCCCTATAGATGGACCTGGGGTCCCTGTGCCCTATAGATGGACCTGGGGGGGGGGTCATGTGACCTATAGATAGACCTGGGTGACCTCTGGGGGGGTCTTGTGCCCTATAGATGGACCTGGGAGGGTCCTGTGCCCTATAGAGGGGACCTGGGTGACCTCTGGGGGGGGTGGTCCCTGCCCCATAGATGGGACCTGGATGCCCTATGGGGGGAGTGGGGGTCATGCCCCAAGCCTGACCTCCTCCTCCTCCTCCATTCTCTCCCCTCCAGCCCCCCCACCCCCACCCCATGGCCCCCTCTCCCTACCCTGCCCCCCCCTTGGCCTCCTCGGGGGGGGCTCCCCGTCTGGCCTCTCCCTCCTCTTCTTCCTCCTCTTCCTCTTCTTCCTCCTCCTTCTCCTCCTCTTCCTCTTCTTCCTCCTCCTCCTCCTCTTCTTCTTCATTCTTCTCCTCTTCTTCCTCCTCCTTCTCCTCCTCTCCCTTCTCCTTCTCCTCCTCTCCCTTCTCTTCCTCCTCTTCTCCTCCTCCTCTTCTTCCTCCTCTTCTTCCTCCTCCTCCTTCTTCTTCCTTCTTCCCCTCTTCTTCCTTCTTCTCCTCCTTCTCTTCCTCTTCCTTCTCCTCCTCCTCCTTCTCTTCCTTCCCTCTTCCTCCTCCTCCTCTTCTTCCTCCTCCTTCCCCTCTTCTTCTTCTCCCTCCTTCTCCTCCTCCTCTTCTTCCTTCTTCTCCTTCTTCTCCTCCTTTTCTTCCTTCTTCTCCTCCTCCTCCTTAACTGCCTTGTCCTCTTCCTCCTCTCCCTCCTCTTTCCCCTCTTCCTCCTCTTCTTCTCTCCTTCCTCCTCGTCCTTCCCGTCTTCTTCATCACCCTCCTCCTCCTCTTCTTCCTTCTTCTCCTTCTCCTCCTCCTTTTCTTCCTCCTCCATCTCCTCCTTTTCTCCCTCCACCTCCTCCTCCTCCTCTTCCTCTTCCTCCCACCTCCCCCTCCTCCTCCTCCTCCTCCTCCTCCTCTCGTGGTCGCCGCAGCCGTCGTCCTCGTGCCCGTCGGTGTGCCGCTGCGCCGGCAGCCGCGTCTACTGCAACGACCGCGGGCTCACCGCCGTCCCCGAGGGGCTCCCCCTGGGCGCCACCACCCTCTTCCTCCAAAACAACCGCATCGGCGACGCCGGCATCCCGGCCCGGCTGGCCCGGCTGCCGGCCTTGCGCGTCCTCTACCTCTACGCCAACGCTCTGGAGCGTCTCCCCGAGCACCTTCCGCCCGCTCTCGCGAGCTTCAC
>JAUMJK010001398.1:0-31814 GCA_033558105.1 Coccyzus lansbergi
CCTACGGTCCACCCTCTGCATCCGCCTCTTCGTGTGGGCGTGGCTTGCTATGGCCCCGCCCCCGAGGCTGTGTTCCTCCCGCCCCCCTCCCTCCAGCAACGGTTGCGGCAGCTGCTGCCCCCTCTGCCTCTTCCCTAAGGGTTCCCCCTTCCTGCAGGGTTTCCCCCCCTTCCTAGAATGGTTTGGGTTAGAAGGGATCTCAGTGCCCACCCAGTCCCACCCCTGCCATGGGCAGGGCCACCTCCCACTGGATCAGGGGCTCCAAGCCCCATCCAACCTGCCCTTGAACCCCTCCAGGGATGGGGCAGCCACCCCTTCCCTGCAGGAATCTAGACTAAAATTAATCATGAAATAAGTCAGAGCCCTCCCTGCCTCCACAGTTTTGGAGTTCAATTCAATCACAGGGAGTTTCTTTTGATTGTTCCAAGGAAAACCCTGCACTTGCGTCACTGAGCCAGCTTGATTTGATATGTTTCTTAGGAACAGCAACCAGTTCATACCAAGTTACATGTTTAAAATTTCTCTTCCTTTACAGATAAAGCCTTTTTCAGGGCTGCCATTCCCTGTGAAGATCTAATTCTGTGTCATTCTTCTATCTCAGGTGTGGCAGGTGTGGCAGCGATTTTGCTTTGGGGCAGCTAATCCCTTTACGTAAGATGCACTCAAGGTTCAGCTGTGCCAGAAGGAGCTTACCGGTTCCCATTTTTGTGTCTGTGCCGTAACACACTGGGAAGTTCAAGGGTGTCCACTCTCCCAAGCCTGTCCTAGAACGTACATCTCTGACAGGAGCTGTACTTAGACTTGAGTTGTGTAAGAGCTGGTTTCAAGGCACTTTCTTACATGGCAAGAAACTCAGTGTGATCTGAAATAAGAAAACATGAAGTCATCTCTCTGTGTTAAGTTCCTGCAAGGATGTTGCTTCATCTGAAGCATTTTGATAAAAGAAAACAAGAATCTAATTTATTGTAAACTTTTTTTTGTCTAATAACTGGAAGCAGAATCCAAACTTCCTTGGATATTTCCAGTTCGAGCTGCAACAGAAACTTTTGTTCATATTTCTGAGTCCATTGGTATTAAACAGAAATGCAACTTAACCTGAATAGCAACACAGCTGTAAGTATAAGAAAGATAGATAGATAGATAGATAGATACATAGATAGATAGATACATACATACATACATAGATGGATGGATAGATAGATAGATACATACATAGATGGATGGATGGATAGATAGATCGATAGATATGCATAATAAATTTCTATATAGCTAAAGTAAGGAAGTCTTCAGTGGCTCAAGCAGGTTTTGGCTGCTAAAACAGTGTGGAAGACAACAGACTGTGGGTGTAGCACCTTGTGTACGAGAAGGACATTCTAATCACAAGCAATCACTGCTGGCCAGTTTTCATGCTTTCCCCCAGAGGGAACAAAGACAATAGGTTTGTTCCAGATTCTATAATTAGACACACACAAACAATACTTTTATTCCCAAACTCTGGTTTGATTAGCAGCTTTTCACACAAGGCTCAGCACACCCACAAAAAACTGCAGCGTTAGAGCGGTGCCACCAATCTGTCACACTGTTAGCAACCGCTGTTCTGCGCTTCGGAGAAAAATGAAGAACCTTCATAATAATCCCAATGAATCACATGGTGTTATACAGGGGGAAGTGGAAAGCACGCTCGCTGATCTATTTTTCCCCCCTCCTCCTACCTTCTGTTGATCCTAGTTAGTGTTCTGTGCTGCCACATACACATGGGAAGAAGCACCTGCCACTCAGCACTGGTTTAGATCAGAAAAATGAGAGTATTAGTAACACATTCTTTCAGATTGCGAAGTTTTAATGTAAACAAAAGTTGTTGTTGCAAAATATCAATCTGTAAAGATAACATCATTCAAGGAACGTGTTAAACCCACGACAGATTGATCTGGAGATTTCAAGATGTGTAAGCTGACCTCCATGAACATGTCAAAACCAGGTGTTTTCCACAGGGCAGACAGAGATTGCTAAAAATGATAATCATTCACTACAGAAAACTGACGCTCTGTCCATAAAAACCTCTTGGATTTACCACTTTAATGAGGGATTGGGATTGAAAAGCATTCACCTGCCAAAACCCAAGGGGATGTTCCTTATTTCAGAAATGTGCATATGCTACCCCTGCAAACATACCCTTAATGCTCAAAAAAAAAGTTTATTTTCAAGTTATTTTACAGACTTGTTCCGATTTGGCCACCACCTGAGAAAAACAAGGAAATACAGTCTTAAATCTCCTAGGTTTTCCCAAGGTCATAAGCATGCAAAAAATTCTCACGATTCCCTTTGTAATTTGCCAATCGTTTTCTGTTAATAGCAGTGCAAAAGGAAGTTCAGACACTAGAAGGTTTTTTTATAGACGGAAGTTATTACGTTGTTTTGAAAACTCCTGCCACACTTTGTCCCGTGTCCCAGCCCAGCAAAGCCAGATTATTGGATACACGGAATCCAGGAAGCAGTGTCTGTAAAAATAAACCTGTTGCTACTCTGCCTAAGAATTAACTGGTGTTTGCAGGAAGAACAAAGCACCGACCCTTGCTTTTATGAAAGCCTTTTCCTTTTCCTTATTTAAGCTTCGTCAAAACAAACGTGGAGAGTTCAACCGTGACAGCCAGTTTGATGTATTTTATAAAAAAAACCTAACTCAGAACTTTCCCAAACTGGTTATTTTCTGGGCTATAGTTTGTGGGATGGGGTGTTTCAAAATTCCAACAGCAAAAATAAGCTGTTAGGAATTCAGTCTGAGTGCAGCTCAACATATGAGCCATTTGCAGTGGTCGGAACAGCATAAAACAAAACTGTAGAGGATGTGTAAGTGTAGGAAATTCCTTCTTAGTCACTTGAATTATTCTCACTGGGAAGATTATGTCATTTCAGTTCTTCAATAAAATCAGGGTTGCTTCATTTAATGCAAACACTGTTCAATGCAGTGTTCAAACAGCTGCCAGTTGATTCGAATAACTAATAGGGTTCCATTTTCCAAGTGTTATTTCGCAAGTAATTTAAAAAAAAATCTAACAAATTATTTCATTTCTTCTATGCAAATCACAGGGGAGAGAACTCATTCTAGATCTCTGAGCCAGGCTCTTTGGTAAGAGTAAAGATACACCCTTGACTGAGGAGCCAAAGTTACATGGTCTTGATTAATTCCATTTTGTCACCAGGATCAAGCACAGAGTAATTGCATTTTGTGTGGTCTGTGTTCACCTCGTAACAGTCCTTTCCTTCTCCTTCCTTGTGTTTTGTGTGTAAGACTAGAGGAATCCTGCAGGAGAAGCGCCAGAAGCTCATGGTCTTCGTTCTTTCCGTCTTGCTAGTGACACTGATTCCACTGTCAACTTCATACTTCTCCCTGGGGATTAAAAGCCAAAACTCCTGGTTAGTCTCCTGTGTTTAACTAACTTTGCTTTTCCCCACATCCTGGGTGTGAAAATCTGAGGAAGGCAAGGCATGCACAGTAAGGGAACTGAGAAGGCTGAATTATTCCTACTACTGAATAACAAAACGCGCCCCTCTGGAATTGCAAACCTGCTTCTCTGAGCTATTCCAGAGGTTTCTTTAAACATAAATATCAAAGAATTTTACTCCCACATTATTACTACAGAAGATAACCTTCTCTTCACCTCTGCTGTTTCAGATTTCCATCTACAAAGCACATAAATCTGATCAATGAACAGAACTGGAATCCCAAGTTCATGCACAAGGACATGGCCATGAGCCGTCCTGCTCCACAAAGGCAGTGATGGGTTTTTAGGAGCATTGTGGTAACCTGCTGCAAGGAACAGAGATACAGTGTGCTCAGGGAGGTACTGCCACTCCAGATTGTCTTGTTTGCATTTCATAACTATAAAATGTAACACAAGGACTGTATTCTATGCATTACTAAGATTTGCCCTTAAAGATTTGCAGTTCAATTTCCCCTTGCCGTGCTTCTCAGAAGTCCTTCCCTTTCGTGGTCACACGCTTATCACAAAGGTGAAGTCACGCAAAAACTTTTCTTCGATAGGAGAGATGGCAACCAAGCCAGGAGGATGCAGTACAGCAGAATTTGCCTGTTTGATCTGCAGGCCAGTTGTCCATTCTGTTAAACACAGTTATCTACAGCACACTGGGTTGTTAGGCTCACTACCGAACAGGCAAAGAGATGCAAATGACTTTAAACCAGCCATCAGTCTATGTATTAAACAAAAACCTCAAAGTAGAAGCCTGGTGTAGAAGATGTACTCTAACTTCTGCTTCCTGAGCAAAAGCTCCGAGCCAGAATAAGACACAGTAGTATAAATATTCTCATATCAATGTGATTAAGGAGGATGTTTTGCAACTTCAGCAGTAATAAGGATTTGCAAACTTGAAGCGTGGTGTCTCCTGACTGCTGAGGAGGATTGCAGGATCAGGGACAAAGTACATCAGATATGTGAATCTTTTATTACTGGGAAAGAGTTTAGGGGATTTTGGGCTTGTTGGTTTATTAGGCTCCTCGAGTGTTTCCTTCAGCCATTCAGAGAAATTCCTGATCTATAGCTTTTCCTTGCTAAAAACAGAGCTAGCACCAAGCACTGTGCTTCCACAGTATTTCAGGTGAATACTTGTGACTCAGCTATTTTTCTTTCATTTGCTCCGTCCTGCCCTTCCAGTTCAGGACTGCTGAAAGTTGCTGCCTGCTGGAAAGTTGTCGATCATTTCTCCTTTCCCAAGTATAAAGGGTAATTGTGAAACAAACCTTTTATGACAGTTAAATCCTCTTCTTCCTCCCACATTTTAGTTCTCAGTAACTTTAATCCTCTGTAGTAGAAACAAAGGTGAGGAAAAGAATCACAGAGCACTTTCAGACTGTTAGGTATGAAAACATTCATTTGTTAGAGAAAATGTAAGCGTACCTGAAGTAGAAGTCCATCGGTTTCAATGCAACTCAGAAGAGCCAGCGCTTCTCCACTTAAGCAGGCTGGGAGGTGTAGCGTAAGTATGGGGAGGCAGAGCTCTAGAGGTTGCTGAGATGGCTGAAATCTCACACAGCTGCCAGGATGTGCCCATGAAACAACCAGTTCTGATCTCAGCAACAACACTCCTGGCCCAGCTCAGTGGAGAACAAACCTGTTACAAAAACATAGGTAGAGAAGGTGAGTGGAGAGCAAAGTTTAAACAGAGAGCTCAGCCAGATCAACATTTCCCACACTACTGAAAAATCACCTACTTGCAGCCTTTACAGAGTACACAGCAACGAGTCACAAAGCTGTGTATAACTCTAGATCTTAAGAGAACTGAAACCCTTAGTGTGGAGTTTTCTGTGCCAGAATGTACCACATGTAGTTTCTTTCATTTACCTGCTTTACACGGTAACTCATCAAACTTACTAGCTTGGTAACAGGGAGCAAGGCTGGAGGCCTCCTCTTAATTACTAGATCCTGGGGTGCCTCGTTCCTGAGCATCCCCCTTAATTGCAGCTCCTGTTAGAATCAATGAGAGCAGCTGGCACGTCCTACCTCTTCAGGAACAACTTTCCAGACAGGAACCATGTCAAACTGCTCTTGAAAGATTAGTTAGAGGGAGAGGCCCTGGAAATCTCTGCGATTGGCAAAATGTCCACAATGATTAGGGAAAGATAGAACAAATTCTTCCAGTACAAAACACACACAGCTCCTCACAAATGCCTCCCCTCCCTCACAAGGAGTCTCAAGCTGTGCCAGAGCATCTGCAGGGCCTCAAGTTATTACATTTGAAAGCATTTTTTTAGGCAGCACCTCCAGCTGTCAATTCCAACATAGCCAAAACAAGAAACTGTGCAAGCCCAACAAACTCCAGGGTCAGGTGGGTTCTGGCATCCTAACAATGAAAAAGCATTTATCATCGGGACATCTCAGCACCTCCCACTGCACAGGGGTAAACAGGGGTAAGGAAGAAGGACAAAGCAGATTGTTCACCACAGGATGGGATCAAATGCTGAGAGAAGTCAGTATTTCTCATACCTCACGCAGTCTCCAGATACTGAAAAAAGTCTGGTGCCTGCAGCCATCCAAGTCCTTGGGGCTCTACTTCCTGAAATATGCAATCAAATCAGGCTGTTCCAATTACTCCCTGGCTTGTTTGATCTGGCAAATCTTGGAAGGACCACACATTTTTTGTGGCCACACAGGTTTTATGGCCTGGCTGCTGATTGTTGTGTGTCTCCATTTTCCTGAAGGTGATAAAGGAGTGGGGCCATAGACTTCTTACACCCTTGGCAGCTGCTTTCGTTACTGGCTCTTGCACTGCTACTGCAATAAAATCAGTTTTGTTCTGGGCACTGATTCACATCTACCACAGTTTTGGGCAAGGACTGAAAGAGAGAAGGAAGTATTTGAAAAGGTTAACTTAACTGTGAAGGTTGTATCACAGTCACAATTAAGTACAGAACTCATCAAGCCAGGAAGACAGGGATAGTCACAACAAAAGGCAGATCCTTAATGACATCTGGCACTACAGCAGCCTCAGAATTTACTGGCCTGACAAAGCTCAGAAGCTTGGATGGAACATAAATGAAGAAAATTGGCTTCTAAGTTGCTTCCAACCTATGCAAGAATTTCTGCTATCCAGAAAAAACAGACCTGGGTGGAAAAATCTCCTCTATATATGCAATTTTTCTTCTTTCTTGTGCTGTGCAGCTGCCTTAGAGAGGCAGCATAAATGGACCCAGAGAGCCACTGATCTTAAACTTCCCAAACTTCCTTTTACACAGAGGACATAGATGCTGCCAGGAACTGATCCTAACTGATCCTCCTTTCTTCCCACAGTGTTTTCTTCCTATGGGAGGACTTACTTCTGAGCACCCCACCCTGTGCTCTATCTGCAGCTCTCACAGAGTGAATTTTGAGCTGGGGAAGTCTGGATTGAGTTCTTACATTTGGGATGTAAACTTATGGGTCAGGTTCACAGAGGCAGGGGAGCTGCTCAGAAAGATATCTGCACATTCCTTGGTTGTGTGCTAGGGAACGATAGCAGCGCAGCTGGCAACTTGGTTTAAAAAGCAAAGTGCACTCGGGAAATGAACAGTAATCCTCTCTATTCAGTGAGTTTTGCTGACAGGACAGTGCATCTTTCACTCCTTGTTTTCCTGATGTTGCTTTGTAACTGCAGGAGGGTCACAACGTGCATGTGAGTAGAGAACACTGTTAATATAAATGCTGTTTTCTGGGTGTAAACATAATGAAAGAATGTGCACATCCCCCTCTAGAAGTGGGGTGCCCTGCCATCATTCCTTAATTCAGACCTGTTGCTGAACAGAGCTCAAGTCCCAGAGTTATTCTGACGGCATCTGCACTCCCTGATCTCTGCTATGGCTGTGTGACTCTCAACCCCAGCCAAGCAGCGAAGGCTCCTCTTCCTCCTCCAACTTCAGAATGTTAACATTTCTTAAAATCCCAGCCAGACACGAAAACCACATGATGTGATCTTCTGCCTTCCTACTGTGTATCTAACCAACATGCCACTCCATAACCATACATGAGGGCGACTGGTCAAAAGAAGTTTTTAATACTGTAATTTAAAAGTTTGGTGGTTTATTGAATGGGGACTTTAGCTACTGGCTGTCTATTTTGTAATAAACACAATTTTTGCAAGGATAAGTATTTCTCCTATCAGCAGCATGCATTCAATGGGAAGCCTGTGTACAAATCAAGGCTGGAAGAGGCTGGAACTGCAGTTCCCATGTGCTGTGAACTCTGCTGTCATGTTCCTCTTCAGATACAGCCTTAACTTGCAGGCACCCACTGCAAAAATCAGTTAAAATAGTTCATTGCACTTCATTAGGGAACTTTACAAGGATGATATCAGAACGTCGATAAAAACAATGTTTCTCATCCTTGTCTTCTAAACCTAGAACAAATCTATTTTCTAGACAGCACAGTGGAGGCGTGAAGAGGTTAAATATCTACAGTCAGGCTGCTGACAATATCCAGAGAATGCACGAGAGCACCAGCTGATGACTGACTTCATTCCACAAGTCAAAATGTGACTATGAATTGTTGCTGAACTGGAGGAACACAATTAAGCATATTCAATCCTTTTCTAAAACAAGCAAATATGCACTAGGTCTTGCCTGGAGCAGGACCCATAAGGGAAGGCTTGGACCTTGCAGGAGGCCTGTACTTGGTCAAAATTAGCTGAAAAAATCTACCCCATCCCTGGAGGTGTTCTAGGCCAGGCTGGATGGGGCTTGGAGCAACCTGATCCAGGAGGAGGTCCTGATCCAGTCCCAATCCCCCAGCCATGGGCAGGGAACAGGTTGCTTAATGCCTTATCCGAAGTTACTCATCATATTTTTGTATTGCTATTCACTAACAGGAGCAAAACAACAGATCGAATCACACTGTACCAAATGAATGGAAACTAATGCTCTGCATCTCATCAAAAATTCCCCCATCAAAAGCATTTAGCAAGTTTAGCAGAATGAGATGTAAAAGGAGATTTCAGTTTTAGGCAATTCGCACAAATTATTTCCACAGCACCACAGAAATACACAAGTATTTCCCCTTCTTTGATCAATCTTCTGTGCTATCTGAGAAATCTCTCACAAACAGCACGTAGAGAAGTTCCTTTTTCAAATGCAGTGAAATAAGTGCACTGGGTGGGAAGAAGTCCAAGCTACTCATATGCTTCATTTATGCATCATGTCTCCTACCTGTTCTTTGCTCAAGCCTCTGAGTTCAATTTTTCTTTGCGCATTACTGAAAATATCTGTCACTTTGCTATTTCTACATCACTACCATGTATTGTAGCTTTACTTGCACTTCTCTGGGCATACGGTTCCTGCTTTTCCATTTGAAGATTACATGAGACCAAACTCTTTTCCCTACTTGTGCTCATGACTCCCCTTAAAACATTCTTGAGCTACTAGTCTGGATTGCAAACAAGTAGGAAGGACACAGCACAGAAAGACAAATGATGTGACAAGGTAAGGAAGAGCACTGAGGCCCTGCAGCCCTGAGGCCCACAGGAACAAGCCATTAATTAGTATGCCTGGTTCAAATTGTCTTCAGAACAGAGTCGTGTTATTACAAAACACACCCTGATACCTGTGAATGCTTTCTGCTTCTCTCCTGCTCCTGTCATTCGCATGCAGGAAGTCATCTCTCAGCTGCACAAGGACCACGATGCTGTCAAGAGGTGCTGCACAAAAAGGGAGATCTCCATTAAATTAAATTCTGTGTTTCAGGGAACAGGAGCAATAAGTACAAGCAGTGTGGACCTTCATGTCCAGCGCAAGAGACTTTTTTGTACTCCCCGGGATGGCTGCAATCCATCCTGCCACCCAATTCCTATGTGAACCATCTCAGTTTATCATACAGACACATGGAAAGGGAGGGTAAAACCAGAAAACAAATGGTTTCAGGCTCACACAGGTTTATGGCCACATCTTCTTTTCAAGGGCTCTTAACTTGTAAAAATGCAGGGCAAATTGATACAGCCTTTTTAAAACCATCCCTGCTGAACTGATTTAGTGCCGAAATTTTCAATACCTCAGCTTGGAAAAAACTGTGGAGGGGGTGGAAAGTACTTTTTGCTGGGTCAACAAACTACGGTAATTAGAGCTTTTAATGCTAGAGCTACAACATTTAAACTAAAATTGGTAAGAAGCCTTTATTCTGGTAAGACAGGACTAACAAACTTCATGTAAGATGCCTCAGAAGAACCATCTGTGAAGCAGAGTTCAGTCCTGGACAATGGCACTGCCCACTCCTGCTTTGTGCCAAGGCAAGAGAGCATCCCTGGCATGGAAACAGTGGTTATTGGTTTGGTAGTGGATAGCACGAGTTCGTCAGGTGACAGAAAACTCTAAGGTACCTTGTAAAGCAAATGAACTCCATTTAAAACCAGCAGCATTACCTGCATAAGACGTTTCCTCACATTCATCAACCATTCGACACACACAAACTGTTGGAATAGGCTACAGATGAATTATATTCATAACCATTAGCCACAAGTTTCATGGACACAAGGTCTAGAACTTGGTCACAATATGCAAAGATGAGGATAGAATGGGCATTTAAACCACATTTGCTCTCTTAAACTTACTAGGGTATCCAAATCATGAGAGTACCTCGTATTACTGCTCGTATCTATCTCCCTCCTCATCTTTCTATTCTTGGGCCTTCAAAAAAAGTAGTTAATGTAGCCCAACTCGTTCTACATAAGATTTGTTTCAACTTGCACAGCAAATACAGCTTCTATTTTGAAGATTTTGTGTTAAGATTGGTATCAGACATCCTATACATTCAGGAAAGCCTTAGGTGTAATCCTAAAGAGATGTTCTAGTCCCGTAAGATCACGTATCTGAACCCCACACCAGACGTTTGCTTCCCATGTCTCTGTGTAGACCTCATATCATATTCATAGAATCATAGAACAACCAGGTTGGAAGGGACCCATCGGATCATCGAGTCCAACCATTAATATTCTCAATATATTCTCAACAGTGAAAATGCTGCTTTACAAATCCAACTTTACAAAAAGATTTTATTGAAAGGATTGAAAAATATTTGTTTTCAACAATATTTAAAACAAGTTTTTCAAAGCATTAACAATATGTAACAGGATTTTTCCTCTTTTAAAAATTCAGTACACTGCTTTATTCCATACTTTACCAGTGGTTAATAATTCCTTAAACTCTCCACTAGAGAATAACTTATTATTTTTTTTAAAAAAAAACCAACCACCAAATTAATTTCCAAGTGTCCTTTCTGGCCCTTTTAGGGGCTGGAAAGGATTTGTAGGTACCGTGACATTTACAAACCCTTATTTCAGACACACTGTTGTTAATCAGCAAACCCCTATTTTACCAGCACAGTTTAAACAAGTTATTCTGAGCGAGATACCTCAGCAAAAGAAGCTTTTATTGCAAATATATTGAGGTCTGCACTGCAGCTCTGTCTGGTTCAGCTGTGGTTCGAACAGAAGTCACCCCCACTTCAAGCAGTTAAATCTGCAAAACTCAAGCGCTGTTTAAACCTCCCCAGCCTGCTCACGAATCGCGGGTTTGCGGATTAAAGGCCTTGAAAAGGAACTTTGTACAGTTTGATAAATTTGTAAGCTATTAACTCAATTTGGGCTGAGTTTTGATATAAAGCAGCTCATAAGCATTGTATTCAACGCAGCTTTTTCTTGAAGAAAAAGCAAAGACTGAAGTCCTGATGCGACTCCCTGCTTTAGTCGGTAATTGCAGCTCTCTACTCGGCTGAGCAGCCATCCAAGCAGCAAGAGTTGTACAAGCAAAACTGCAGAAGCCTCACAGCCAAATATGCAATTGCAGCACATGATAAATCTGAAGACAACTCCTAATCTAGATCTAATCTAGAGAAAGCAGTTTGGTAAGTCTTGATTACAGATTTCATGAACTATGCACTCTGAAAATTAAAGTTCGGCAGTTTCGCCAATAATAGATTTACTATTATAAAAAGCATAAATAAAAAGTGCTGAATATAGTTTTATCTTTAAAAAAATACTAGATAAGGCTCATTAACCATCTTGCCTCGCCTCTGCAAAATGATTTCCACTTCCTAGCGTGCCTATTCCACTTCTTTTCCACTTAACAATACATTTATAGAGCCACTCTACCCTGTTCCTTTCCTCAGTTATTGCATGTTTAAATAAGAGTTTCAAAGCAAGAAATCTGACTCTTCTATACTTCAAAAAGTGAACAGTTATTGAATAACTGAATACTCCACCTAGGAAACCCATAAGCAGCTTCAAAACAGTGATAAAACAGTTACTGCAGAGTCAAGTGAAAGATAAATCCCAACAGCAATCCGGATATCTTCCAAGATATCACAAAATGCGCCCATTCAGACCAAACCAAGCCAATATCCTATTTTACAAAATGTACACACTGAGTATTATTTTAAACTTAGCACATTTCCGTTATGATTTGTATCATTAGCCAAGAGTTTACGTCTCTTTTAAGGACAAGTACTCTCACCTGGATTTAGTAAAATTAGACAGATTAGGTCAGCATCCAAAATGGAAGAGACATTAAACTATCGGCGGACAGCAGGTTAGGCAGAGTTTGGAAATGAATGAACTTCCCATTACCACTTTGGACCACATAAACAACATAAGACACTCATGAAAAAGTCAACAGTTTCTCACTCCACTTCCAAGGAAATCCCACCTTAATTAGTACATTAATTCCTCCACAATGTTATGCCACAGGCTTAAATTGAACAGATAACGTCCACTCCTTTAATGACCAATGCAGCGAGACTATGAGGATGCTGAAATTTGGATAGTATGATCATGAGACAGCATCACAGAGAACATAAATGTAAACATTATACTTGGGTTTGATATTTTTCAGTTAAAGTACAGTACAAACCCCTTTTTCCCCAACTAGGTTTCTGTTGGGTTCTGTTTTTTCTTTCATAAAAGCACATACAATAAAATATGTACATATAGAAGTTAGAAACATTTGAAAGCATCTTAAAAAAGTAAATATGAGACTTTGAATATCTTGAGTGTGCTGAAGGCACCGTTGCTACTCTACTGGGAATGTGTCCTCTCATTTCTCAGCCTATTAACGCAGTATCCCTTTCCCTATTACAAAGCACCAAGAGCTGGAAGGTGTCTGTGGAAGTTGAGAGCATTCGGGGTCTAGTATAGGGTATTCTTTTTCTGGAACTCGACTGTACAGTCCTAATGGAAGTCCAGATTCTTCTTGAACACTTGGAGAATTCCTTTTTTAACTTCATACAGTGTCTACTGCTACCATTCCAGAGAACCAAACAAAACTAAGGAAAAAACTAACACACTGATGACTTCCACCAACAGGAACTGCAGAGCTACAAACCAGCTCAGCTACAAAAATGAAGATTATTACCAACCAACTAGGCCCACGCTAACGCTTGTCCACACCATTTGTGGATATTTGCACAGTGATGACAGCCAAGGGTCAAACACTGTTCAAATGGGCATAAGAGATACATATATACATGTAAAATATTTTTTTTTCAGGTTTCATCTATTGATAAAAAAAAAAAAGCATTCTTCACACGTGTTTCCTCAGTGTGTCACATTCAAAAGTTAGGAGGAAGTATTTTAAGTGCTGTTTTGATGGGTAATTGTTCTGGGCAAGACACATTTAAGCTAACAAAGAGGAGCTTTTTTTTTTTATTTAAAGAAAGTTTTCTTAGAGCTTTCATATGCATAGAATTACAAATATACCAAATGAACCCGACTATTTTAATGCCACTTTTTTTACCGCCACATTTCTGTTCCGTGTCTACATTCAGCCTACCATGTTATTGGTAAGTTATAGGTTACAATCAAATCTCCTGATGTTGTTGTCAACACCAATCAAAAAAAAATTCAAATTGTTCATTTAAAGGAAATTCAAACTGGGTTACAACAATCAGAGCCTAATTTCTCCATTCCTCTCTTGGATGACAGGAAGAAGCTCAACAATTTCCAGCCAGCAGCAGATCAGACAGATATGAACTATAATCACTGTACACATCCCAGATGGTGACCACACCAAAAACTGAAACCCCCAAGCGTATAGAAGGGATACTGCCACTTTCCATTCCCACGAGTCTTGTTAGATGTAGACACTCAAAATTCTTCTTCTTCAACAGCAAAGTTATTTTGCTTCTTCCGAACATTCCAGTGTAAACACTCAGCCAAGCTTTCAAACCAGTCGCTCACAGGGTCTCGGAAACAGATCGAAGGAAGGGGATAGCAAGAGGTAGTGATGCTAATACTGCAACAACAAAGGAACAGCCCAGTCAGTCAAGGGAAACAAACAGCCATTTTTAACATAACCAATCTGCTCTTCACTAGCTAACGCAGAGCTCTGGTCAGGCCAGTTAGTAAAACAGAGTTTCCATAATCAAGCAACAAAGAAGTCTGCAGGCTCATCTAAAGAGACTGAACACAGGGCTTAAAATTGTTAACAGGTGCACGTTCTTTGACATACTAAACCCAGTCCATGATGTTCTGCAGCCTTTTGCTGGTCTTCACATAACACAGGGATGAAGGAAAAGTTAAAGTTACCACTTCAGCCTTTAAGTTTCAACTATGAGCAACAGCACTAAGAAGTCTAGCACGTAACAGAGGGTTAAGTCTCATGTTTGAATCCTTACTGCTCTCCTGATCTATTCTATGAATCTCGGCCTCAGAGGAAATGCAAACAGTTCAAGATGGAGTCACACCAGCTCTACATTCTCCTTCCTGGCAATTTGTACGGACAAAGAACAAAAACCAGTTGTCCTCCTCAAGCCTACCAGTCACGTACCACACAGTTGCCTGCAATCACCTCCCATCGGGAGAAGCCACCACACTTTACACATAAGAGGAAGCTTCACACACTGCACTCTGCTCACTCAAGGCAAGAGCACTGCAGCTGACCACAACCAGTCACTAAGGTAGAACAGTTCAAACCACATGGCATTATTCAGAACAAATTTTCTAATGACATGTTCATCTTCCTTGCCAAGCATACAATGTTTTAATATTTAACAATGTGTTTTAACATTTCACTTGCTTACTGTTCTGGTTTGAGCAATGCTTTCATCAGAAAAATCTTAAAAGCTCAGGTTAGAAATTAAATACTTTCAGTGCAGTTTGTTCTGTAAGAAGTGTTACGGTTTACAAAAGCTTGTTTCTTCACTGCCAGGAACCCCTTTGACAGATGTTAGAGAATTAGGAGTTCATTAATCAGTATTTTCTATACTTAGAGATGCTACAACAGCAACAACAACAACAAAAAAGGCTTGACCTGTCTCCATGGCATATTTCCTGCCTCTTCCTTCCATCAAATGAAACCCATGCTGTATTCCTGGCATCTGGGGAGAGCATGATCTGAAAGAGAGAAAAGGACTAAACTTCAGGTCCACAACCTATTTTTCAAGAACAACGAACAAACACCTCCTCCATCTTCCCTCCGAGTACAAAATTGACCCCTCTCAGCTTTACAGGTCCACTGAAATTTGTATTCTGTCTATAACAGTGCAGTAACAATTAGTCAGCATGCAAATGTGTATTCCCATTTTGCAGAATGTTAAATGCCTACAATCCAGTAGGAAACAGTGCAAAATATTCAGCTAGTGGATATCTTATTTGAAACAAAGATGCATTCTTCAGCCAGACTCCAGCTGGTCCTCCTACAGATGGAGGAATGCAGGAGATGCATGGCATTCCCTAACTTCTTCAGCTTCGGTCAGGGTTAGTACAGAAGTTTTTAACTTAGATAAGTAACATAACAGAAGCTAACCTTGAGTTCCACTCCAGCAGGAACTACGATGGGTCTGAAAGACAATGAGTGAGGACAGATTGGGGTGATCATTATTGCAGGAACGTTGGGGTGAATCATAGAGGCTCCTGCTGCAGCTGCATACGCGGTGCTACCAGTCGGCGTGGAGACAATGACTCCTGTCAAAGGAGCAAAAATTTCACTTGCATTAGCATTACAATCAATGTGTTATTTTGGAAGACAAGTAAGAAGTAGCACTGTTAGTAAAACGAAGCAGAGAACATATCGACTTGTAGTTCACTGGAGAACTGCAGTCGAACACACAAAAGGCAGAAAGTTTTACAGTCCTGGCACAGCCCTTCTGTTCTATGGCTTCATCTAGGTTGCATAAGCTTCTAGATCTCAGGTTACACAACTCCGTAACACTGACATTAACTTTTTTAAGGATAAGAGCTTTAAAGATTAACTTCTGTATTGCATGAATTGAGATCTCGGGCCCTCAGCAAATCCCAGATACCCAAACAATTTTTTTCTGGGTTATTTCTCACCCTTAGCTCTAACATCTCATACCCAAAGAAACCGTCGCTTGCCTTCACAAGGCCACAAACAAAGGTCACAACCCTTCAACCCTTCCCTGTGGAATGCTTTAGTTACCAATGAATAAACATAGCTACTCTTTGCACGCAAATGTTTGCTGTCACCACTTAACTGAAGCTTGAGAATTGGTTTCCATGTTATAAAAAAACTCCAGCAAAAGAGCAACAGCCTACATGTGAAACGACAAGCCATTTAGCTCAAGAACTGGACTCACCATCTCCTTGCACTGTTGTTATCAGGTGTCCATCGAGAAAGACATCTACATTGGAAAGGTAAGACGAAGGACCACGATCCACTACAACTTCATTCAGGACCTGCCGTGAAATCAAATATTACACCAGCCTGGTATTAGCGACTTGACAATGGAATAAATAACAAGCAGAAACATGCTTTCATGAAAAATGCATGCTTAGCACCTGCCAAATAAGACTTTCTACACTCCTGCCTTACCAAGCACCAGTGAACACTGTAGTTGCTAATTATTTCCAGAAGCTGGTTACTACCAGTGTGCAGGGTTTTTCTTTTCATTTACAGAAGTCTTTGGGATATCCCATTTTAGAATTATTACTTGGTTTTCAAAACAGAAGGAAAATATTAGCACTTATGATTGCAGAAAGTAACGATGCACCCAACTTCCTCACTATTTACCACACATACTGTGATATGAGCAATATGGATCACTCCCACACTGCTGGGCTAAGGTAAATTAACGAATGAAAAGGAGAAAGTTATAATGAAACAAGTACAAAGCAATTCACAAACTGCGCTTTAGCTCTCCTGCTTATTTTTCCCTCTGACCTGATATTGCATAATTTGTTTGCCCACTTCTTTCTCTATGTTTGCAGACATGACTCCGTTCTCTTCTATTCCATTTTGTACTGTCATTTTCTCTCGGTGCTCTTTTACGACTTTCACTTTCAGCCTGCTTCGTAAAACAAGTGCTGCGTTGCCTGGAGGCGAAATACAGGAGAAAGTAGATAAAATTGTACACTAGTAAATAAAAATATGTAATGACTAGCAAATTGTACGAAAACACGCTTACAACGTTCCCAATTTCATTCACAAGATCATTGGCTACACTTAGTTGAAGCTCAAAACTCATTTTAATAGTAATGAGCAAAATTCAAGTTAAATTTGAAACCCACCGTTAGGCTCATGTGAGATTCACTAAGACCAAAGCTAACCTTAGAAGAAAATCAGCACACTAGGAACACTTATTAAAAGACAATATTCTAGCAATGTGAGAATTTTTTACATCTTAGAATTCTGCTTTGGGTGTAATTCAAATACCCTCATATGGAAAAACCAAGGTATTTCTTTCCTTAAGCATTTGATTTGCCTGACTTCTTGGTATTTTAAGTATTGCACTGCTTAGAGAAACAGGATTCAGAGCCATGCTTGATTTGTATGGTTAGCTGTCATTTAATCTAAGTTCCGTATCATCTTTTACTTCTCCGCTCCACGCAGGACAAAGTTATTTTTAGCCATTTTTCTCTGAAAAATAGTATGGAAAGCAGCACTGAATGGGTCAGTGCAAGGCAATATTGTTCTTAGTTTAGTAAATGCATCTTATGACTCTGTCTTAGGGACAACTTATACCAGTTGGTTAAGAAAATGTACCAGTCTCGGCAAAAGCTACAGAAAATGTAACAAACAATCACCGCACCTTGTCCCCTTAAATTTACCTTCTATAACCTGAGTGACTTGGGACTGAAAATTCTCAAAATTAAATGGAGTAAGAAATCCAAGCGATCCCAGATGAAAAGCCATAACTGGAGGTACACTACCCTATGAATAAAGAAAAGAATTTAAAAGCTACTGAATGAAAGCAATTAATACTTCAACTAATTGCCTATAAATATTTTGACTACTGATGTAACTTTGTGCATAACAAAACCAACACATTACACAAATTTTCAGAAGGTTTAGGGTAAAACAGGCTTGATAAAGAAAGGAATGAACAGCAAGGGGTAAATGCCAAACTCAACAAAGGGGAAAAATACCAACAAAGTTCAAATACTTCAAGAAGGAAAGAGGTCTTTAAGTCTATTTCCTGCAGACACCAACCTGGAAAAGTGAAGAAGCATAAAGTAAGGTCCCATCTCCTCCCAGGCATATGATAAAGTCGATCTGATTGGAGATATCATCGTAATCTGGAAGCACCATTGAAATCCAAGTTTTGAATTAAGTCTTACGCAGTCATAATTTCCCAATATAAATTAAGCAAATCACAACATCCTCTCAAACACACAAACCCAGCTGCTTGCAAAAGAGACAACTTAACAAACTTGATCCAATGACTAAGAAAATAAAGACAAATAAACAATATATTTTTTTACTTGCAAGAAATCACCATCGTACCTTCTCTGAAGGTGCAAAATTTCTTCTTCACTGGTCCAAAATTCTCATCATTAGCTATAGCAGGGTCTTCCAATACCTTTTTTTCTACATACACTATCATATTATTCTCCTTAAAGAAAAGGCAAGATAAACTTGTTACAACCTCTTAAACTGACAAAAAAATTTGTATCTCTCCATACTTTGCATTAGTTTAAAACATATAAGCAATATTTTTACACCATGGCTGCATCCTTTGGATTGTGAGGGTTATTTTTAATGTGTGGTCTAATTCTCATGAGAATTTTGCAGCATGCACAGACCATCTAATAAATTAAACTAAACTTTGCAATACAGATTACATGACAGTAACATTGCTATGTTTGTTCAGGGTTTAAAGGATTAAGTTTTTTATTGGACTCGATGATCCAGTGGGTCTCTTCCAACCTGGTGATTCTATGATATACCATCCCTGTAATGGATAACTGCAAACAGAATTAAGGAAAGTTTTCACTTCCCTGGTTTTTTGTTTTGGTTTTTTTTTTAAGCTCTTTACTTATTGAAGTATTTACGGTCTGATCTTAAGCTCTGAAACAAGTTTTACCACTTCCAGTGGCAATAGGTACAAGTTGTTTGCACTATGCAATTCTGACATTCCACATTTAAAAGAACCAGTCATTGAAAACAGTTTAGATGTAAAATTTTTAACTACAGTAAAAAAAAAAAAAAATTGAATTTTACATTTCATTACCTCAGTGAGATACACACAAAGCTCTTTAAAAGGCTGCAGCAAACTGGCATCACGTATCTTTTTAATAACAAGGACACTCTTAGGGGGTTTGTTCCATGTCAACCGCTGGCTTGCTGGATCCTGAATGTGCCTAGAGAATGGGGAAAAAAAAGACAATGTTACCACATTTTGCTCTAACAAAACTCGGGTCCATCAGGAATTGATCCTTCAGTATAATTGCTCACAAACCTAAAACAAAAGAAAGAAGGATGCAGTAGTTAATATTGTAATGGAGCTTTTTCCCCTCCATGAAATCAGACAATGCTTCACTCTGCTAAGACAGTAACAAAGCATTAAGTTGGTGATTCCTGTAACTCCTATCCTGCCAATAACATGTGAAAACAGAGAAACAGCAGCACAACAAAAGCTCTAAGGTCTTGGATCAAGCTCCTGAACTGACTGACATCCTCCCTGATGCTTCCAGCCATAACACTCTCCTAAACCTTGTTTTAGCGCTCTCTCCTCCTAAGCCGACTCAAACTAAGGAGAAAGATCCAAGCAGAGAAGCAGGAAAAGAACAGCATAACACTACTCAACAAGTCAAACAGCTTAAGTCATTGTAAATCGAGAAAATAGTACAATGGTTCCAACCCAAATATTCCTTTTTTCTTTTTAGCAGTGTTTCCATCAGCATTTTGTCACCAATACTGTTGCCAATTTCTCAATACAACTAGAAGTCTATAGATGCAGAAAATGCTGCAGTTTTTCTATTAACACTATCACAGGAGAAGGACAAAGAATTGCGATTCATATGGTCATCTGTACTAAATCCTCAAGCTAAGCCTTAACAACTATGGAAAAAAAACTATAGTATATCAATTCTACTCTGGAAAGTCTGCACTTGCAACTTATAATTCCTCTCATAAAGCCTCACAAGTAAAGAGCTTAAACAGGAGCAGATGCCTGCACACTTCTCTGCCAGGCAAGCATCACAGATATGTAAGCAAATAATTCAGTGGCTTTCAAGAGGGTTCAGGAAGAGAAACCTTGTGCTACTCTGTAATACATTTAGTAGATTAAAGAATACTCAGCTGTATTTTCCTCTTTCCTTTGTATCTACTTCTAAGTTATATAATTTCACAGGCGTATTTTACATTTAACAAGCATCCCGTCCTTTTCCTTACGGTGCAGATATAATCCATAAAGCAAAGCAGATTAGTGTAAATGCTGAAGAAGCCAAATGTACAGAGATTTGGATTTAGCACTTTCAAGGGTTAAAATAAGGCAGATGATGATGAAGGCAGAATAACTCGTTCCTTTTACTTTCCAAAATGTCTATATTCAACAGATAAATACACCATGAACTATACTTTAATGAAACAGCATTAATACCAATAACAGTGCTGTCTCTCTTGCTAAATACTATTAGGTAACACAGAAGAAAACCAATACGCAGTTACCTTCACTATCACACACAGGCTGTCAACATCACATTATGGTTTATTTCCTATTTTATAGGAATCACAGAATAGTGGAAGTTGAACAACACCTCTGGAGAGTGGTCTAGAGTCCAATCCCCCAGCTGACTGCAAGTGCATCCCGAAGATACTGCACTGTTTGAAATACTGCCATGAATCTGAAAAATTATGAATTTGGAAGGCTGCTAAATTAAATGTAAAATGTAAATGCGCTAAATTAAATGTAAAAGTGTTTTTTGCTGCTGAACAGTTGCAAAGGAACTGCATTTCCAATACCAATGGTGACTAAGGAAGTGTTTCCTATAGTAAAGATAATTTCATAAAATTAAATGCCTCAAATCTCAGTGCTATTAAAAGATGAAGATACACAGGGAAACCACCCCCAAAACCATTTCAAGACGCTCAGGCTGTCTTCTAAAGCTGGCAAAGAACGAAAGACTGCGGCACTGCTTTAGCCTCAGCAAACCTAGAACTAACACAGACATCATTCACACAAAAGCCAGTCCGTGTCAGCCGTACTCACCAATTCCACGTAGTTCTACTACATGAAAGATTATTCACAACCCGTTTTAAGATCTTCATGTTTCTTTCCAGGAATGAGGCAAACGCAACAGCTCCAAAAAAAACGCCGAGGCTTCTACCACTTGTTAACAAACTGCTACCTCCAAAGAAAACCTTTTCCTCTGAAAAATGTTTTTGCCCCAGTGAAGTGCCCCAGTCAGTCCCAATAAAGAGATGTGAGGCTTTACAGAAAAATCCTGTATAAAATGTTTATTGCAGGTCTGCAGAGGTAATATTTCATGAAAAAAATCCCATTTCAAGAATATGTTTAAAAACAGGTGTTTCACCTCCTCTCTCCTTGACACCACAAGCACCTGATCCTTTTTTCACTGAACAGTTATTCAATCCATCCGGGTACCTTACCTAACAGAAAGAACAGTTTCAATTCAATCAACACCAGCACTTAGAGAGACACCAAGACCTTCACTAACTTACGCCTGTACATAAAACCGAGAATTTCCATTTAAAATGCTCTCCAGTGAAGAGAGTCTAACAACATGCTGACTGTTAAGAAGAGAAAAACCCAAGCAAAAACATTTTGCTCATTTTCAGAAGCCACAGCAAAAACTCTAAGTGCAGCAAGAAAAGTAATTTATAATTTGGACTTCAAATAGTCCTTTCCCTCAGCAGCACGAGAAGCCTCCTAACTCCCAGCTATCTGGAGCACCCCAGGCAAGCCCTCTCCCTGGCAAGCAGCGTGGTTAGTGCTGCCTGCAGCCTCCGTATTCCTCAGATCTTGATGCTATCTTTATATTGCCCAGCGCCTGCCCAGCCCACGGGGAGGAGCATGTTCAGCAGTCAGGTGGGGAAACACACACAGAGTTGAGATTTGAGCGGAAGCGCAGCTCTCCGAGCCACCGACTTCAGAACAGGCAGAAAGAATGAGGAAGCTGAGTTATTGCACACGACAAGATTTCCGCCACACCTTCATAGGAAAAGTTAGGATGCCACCGATCTGTCTGAGGAAGATTGCTATTTAGGTACAGATTCATGTAAATAAATATTTAACTCAAATACTTTACGTGTAACTTTTTAAAGGGATAAACCCAGGGATCTCTAACTTGGCCAGTCTGGAGAACCATGTTTCTTGCCTGACAAGTCAAGATATCATTTATTAAGTATCTAATACGTAATAAATATTGTAAAATAGCAACACTTTTATACTAACCAACCTACAAAATGAAAATGTTTATATGCCTGCTAAGTAGAAAACAACCCTTACTGCAAGTTAAGCTTATCAGCAAAGTCTAAAAGAAGAACTGCCTTGAAGATTTGTACCCTGAAAGTGCCACAGATCAAATGAAACAAATTGAACTATCAGCTCAAACACAGGGAGGTTTTCCTCAGATGTCACAGTACACGGAACAGTTTCTCTTCCTTTCCTTGCGTTGCCTGTAAAAATTTTTGTTTCTCCATCATTTACAAACACTGCTCTTTACATATTTCAAGTTGATGGAATAAAGAAAATGCTGCCAATAGCTTTTCCGCTGGCAATCCAGCAACATGAAAATTTCTAAACATCAGGTAAAATAGAAACTATGCTGATTAGGGATGAATAGTAGAAAAGCAAACTCAACTTCTTACACATAGAATAACCATAGTACCACTCATTTGTTGAGTACTTACATAATCGTTTTAGGATTTTGCAGCATACAGGCCTTTGGTCCAAATGTGGTCACCGGGCATGGTCCATGCAAGGAGCGTGTTCTCCTAAAAAATACAAATATATATGAAATAGCCAAGAAGAAATGTGATGAAAAACTGGTTAAAATTAGCTTGCTGACCACAAAAACCACTTCTTTGAAAAAGGTGCACTAGGCAAAGCACATTTCTTACACCTACGTTTGTGGTTCACCAGGCAATGTAATTTTACCCATAGCAGCTCTCACATTTCAAATCTGAAACAACTCCCGCACCTGCTCCTTGAAGATTAATCCCTTTGGAAGATGAACAGAAGACATCGCAGGCTGGGAATAAGGCAGGTAGAGACAATCAAGAGGCAGAAAGAATGCTGTTTGAATAGGTGTGGAAAAATGCTAATTTTTTTTTTTTCCCCTAATGAGATCTAATACGATCTTTGACTTCAAATAAACAGCTCTGAAATGTCATTTGTCCTCAAACTTGAATTCCACACAGAACACAGGATTAGTCCTGGCTTTAGGATGCAATTGTCTGCAAAAAGTCAGAACTGTTTGGCCTTATTTCCCTCCCACCTCCTTCAGCAAATCTGAAAATGGGAGTACAACTTTCTCAAGTCTTGCAACTGTTGAAACATTATGTAAATGCTGTTAGAATTATTCCATTAAAGAGGGAAATACGTCTTTCCTGGGCTTATTTCAATTAACACAGGAACTGATAACCAACTTATTGCTTGGCAGTAACAAGTCACTGTGCTGCCTTCTATTGTGTATATTATAAAGTAGTTCAGACAAGCTGCTGACTTACTCTTAGTACTAAAAAAAACCCCTCAGAAATCTAATAAGAATCAAAACCAGGTTAAAAAATACTAATCATGGAACAACAGCAACATCTTATTTGTTCCACGTCTAATAAAATCACATGTATAAGATCTGAATTGCATATAACATATAGAGGTGGTATTTGTTTTTCAAAATAACTTTTTCCATTTATAAGTCCAAGCCTGACTAATCCAGCCAGATAAGATTGTTACTAGGTATTTTAGAAAGTTTACTCTATTTATATTGAAACAGAAAAATGAGCAAGGACTGACATAATCCGAGATTAACATGTGTACCAATCCATGTAAAGGAATGGTAAGTCTCTACCTACTTGTGAACAATTACACCTTGAATCAGGATAGTTAAATAATACCTGATAACACCACCTCTCACTTCTTGCTCCACTCAAGCTTCTCCCAAATAACCGTCTTTTTTGCCTTCTTTCAGCACTATTCCATGCCACTCCCAGCAACTGGCTAAACATGTTCCTACAAGAAGCGTTAAATATCCACATCTGACCTTCATGTCACTCAAAGCTTTCTCTGGAAGCTCTAATTATTAATTGATATACGTCCTCCTTAGATCTTACTTGGTTTTATTAGCACTCGATCTATGAACTATTCAATTGACAAAAGGTAAAATGCTTGAGTGAATATAATTTAAATTTGTTAGTAGTAAGCCTGTCTTAACTAACAATGAGCAGCAGTGCAATGGAAATTATACCTCTTTTATGAAAATAAACTTATCAGTTCCAAGCAGGTCAGCAACCATTTCAATCTGAACACTACACAGCAAGCCCAAAATCCCTTTCTGATATTTCACAAACTGTGACAAGTTTGCACTAAACTGAAGACAGTGAATGAACACGGAGCATCTCACTGAAAAAAATCTTGTGAACAAGAACCCTCCTTGAAACCCACAACAGGCAGGGTCTACAAAGATCACTTTTACTGTAACAAAGAAATAGTAGCTACTCAGCTATAAGATACTAACACACAGAAATTTGGACCACAAAGACATTTATGCAGGTTGGCTGAAGTCTACATTCTTAAAGGTTTAAGTGGAGAAGGGCAAACACACCAGTTTTACAGCTCACTTTTAATGCAAAGTCGTAGGTACTGACTACAACACACACACACAGCAGCTCCAACAGCACAGCCAGAGCAGAGTCTTTGTGAAGACCTTCCAAAAGCATTCTGGCTTTCAGAACTACATATCCTAAGCAAGTATCTCCCTAACCTTTTAGCCTCTTCAGAGAAAGGCTATTGTCATGCCTCCCTCCACCATAAAGCTTCCCCCTGCAATGTTCAGCCTCACCCATATACGCTCTGTCTTGGAAGAGCATCCCCTACCAGCCAAGCAGCAGCTCTGGACGAGAGGTTTTCATCTGTTGAGAAACTCCTCCAGGATCTCGTCTGTGCTTTTACACAATGAGAGTAAGAAAAAGTTCTGCTATGCTTCTCACTAGATCAAGACACGCAGCTCCCACAGCATGCTATCCAATATTTACTATGGGTTCAAAGATCACAACGTCAGAACTTCTATCCAAACTGTCCACATGACAAGAGCCTTGCAACAAGATTAGAAATTTGGCTCAAAGGGATAAAAAAGGGGGCGTTTCTCAGTGCTGTAAAGCAATCTGCAAGCATAAGCTCACTCTGCATTGCCTCCCACTGCTATATAACCCAAACACACAAACACTTTTTTAATACATGGCACCAGAGCTCTAGCCAGAGCACTTGTAATAATCTCTCCAGTCTCCACTGTTGACTCTTTCTTTCTCTAGAGACACCCATTCTGACAGACTCTTTATTTCTGTTCATTGTCACTCATCACAGCTGCAAGATTACAGTTGCACAAACAGAGACACGACAACTAAAATCTAGATAACTTTATTTAAATACTTTGTTCACGTTCCTCAAAGGTAGCAACACTAGGAAGAAGCAAGAGCCATACCGGAATTCTTTGGTGCTTCCTAGGGCTGGTGAAGCAGACAAACTTCGTGACTTAGCTCGCCCCCGGCTATTGTTGCTCCACTCCTCATCATCCTGACACGTTGAACAATGATAAGCAGAATCTGAGCTCACATCAGCCTTGCTGGTACACAGCTTCTCTTGATTCATCTCCATCCTGGAAGTGAAGGAACTTCAGTGAAAGAGAAATTCAACTCCTGTGGAGAAACACCAGGAGAAAGGGGGTAGGGAAGAGAGAGAGCAAAAACCTCAGCATTAGCCACCAGTAAGTATTAAACACTGAGTTCACACATTTTGATAAACACTTCTTGAAGAGATTTAGGCAATCAAGAAGTTCTTCAAGGTAAGACAATGACACCGAAAAGAAAAATGACCAGAATTAGAAGAAGTTCAGTGCAAACTTGTTTCAAGACCAGCACAGGTTTGTATCTCCAGTTATACAGAGGATAAAATAGATTTGCTTTAAAAACTGAAGAGGAATAAAAGCTTTAATTTTTTGCTATAGAATTAAAACTCAGGAAAAGCTAACAAGTCTCCTATTACATGATTCATATATTGAACAAATAAAATTAGAATACTCTAAGCTATAACAGAAAAAACTGTCAAAGCAAGCAAAACAAAAATAATAGTAATAACTTCAATAAACTTAAGCTCTTAACAAAAATCATACTAATATCAAGCTGAAGAGGAAAAAAAAAAAAAAAGAAAAAGAAAACCCTGGAGGATGATACCAAAGTGCTTGAATCATTCGTGACAAACTGGGGAAATGGTCCAAACCAAACAAGATGAAATAAGGACAAACGTAAAGTATTTCACTTCCACAAATAATCAGCACAAATAAGATAAACAGCTGGTGGCCAGACAGCAGTTTTGCAGAAGTAAAAACAACCAAACCAAACCCCAAACTTTCCATAACCATCCTTCCCCAAAAGTACTAGAAATCCCAGATGTAAGTTCTCATCCTTTTTTGAGAAACAGCCTCATCAGAGTATAAATAGAAAGCGACTTTCAGTGCAGGAATACACCCTAAACGACAAACAGACAGTATCTAGGATAACACAGTCCTAAGGAACAGCACATTGCTGAAGTCAGTTGATTTCAACACAGGGAAAAAGTTGATTAAAGACTTGTATGTTTTTTAAAGCGAATTCATCACTTTGGATGCACTCCCTGGCGTATCCTGTAGGGAATGGACCATAACACTACTGTAACCATTAAAATGTAATCATTAAAATGGACTGTCGCTCTAGAAAACACTCAGAAAATAAAGATATTTAGCTGTAAAGTTACAGAGAATGACAACCTCCACAACTTCACAAGGTCTCTTCCACAGTGTCCCATCTTTTAGATAAGTGTCAATAAAACGAACTTGTAACATTAGACGGAGCACTGGCTCATTGCTAAATTAGACAGAACCACCACCTAATTAAATTAGAAAGCACTTTTGTTCTTGCTGTAGATTAGTCTTACCCTAAGAGAACACCACTTCAAAGAGGTACAATTACTGTCAGCGATTAATAATTTGTAAGGTCCTGCACTCATAAAGCTATCAATGCTCAGCGCTTGGTTACTCACTGCTCAGCACCACCTGTGACCACGACTTAAGAAACAGTCCTTTGAACACATTTACTTTTTTCCTACAATTAAAATTAGAAGAACATAACTCCATTTTTAGATAGCTTGAAGCTCAATATAAGCTTTGTGCCAGTTAGTTGATTCAGGCACACAATTACTCTGGTTGTGCGAGCGCATGTGTAAAAAAGACTGTAAAATCCGACTCAACAAATTATTTAAATAGACTTTAATTAGTATTACATTTTATTACAATCTCACCAAGCTTCAGGAAGAGTTCCCTGGTTGGCTGTGTCTGAATCTGAACCAGCTACAGAAAGGAAGCCTTTTGGACAGTCAAGTTTCAGAAAAGAAGTGACTTTAAAATGAGACGTTCGGTATCTCTGACTGGAAATGGTCTTTCATCATCTGTGTGCGCATGAAGAAATTCTTACCCCATTTAATCCTGTAAATCATAATCTGAACGAGTCCTCTGTTTTGACTTCAGAGATTCAAGAGACTTTAACAAGTGTTTCTGATGATTCCCTCCTGTGTTCCTCATACAAAGTAGATTCTGAATTAAGTTTATCTTGTCAAACACAGCAAGAACTGAATTTTAGCAGAGTGGGCTTTATCCAAGAGATTTAAAAATAAAGGACATTAGAAAACTAGGCACTCATTTGCCATCTGTTTGTAGCTACTCGCACTTGTGATATGCTTACTGAAAGCCCATCAATCAATGTAGAAAACCAAATTAAAAACAAATGTCTAACACTTTTTTACTTTTAAATCTAGGATCTGAAATCATTCCTGCGTTTGGTATATCTATTTTATAGGGTCCAAGCAGGCTTCTCCAGCATCCTCTATATCCAGACTTTCATGTATTTCACCATCCTTCTCATTTGTAAGGAATTACAGATCTGACTGTCTTTACTGGAGTCCCATGCTCTTAGTTAATATTAACCAAAACTATCATAGTGAGTCAAAGTTCACTCAGTAAAAGTGAACACACTGTGTTTAGTAGAACTGGCCAATAAAAATGCTGGAGATAGTTATTCATCAAGGGAGGACACCAGCTCCTCAAGAATGATCCAGACAGGAAAATAAATACACTGGAACTGGTGGAGAGGAGAAAGCACATACAAACCACCACTGCAGCTGTGGGCTTTTTATCAGATTTAGGAACCAGGTATTTCCAAAAAACCCTCTGTCCTCACATAGAATTATCCTAGGAAACTAAAAACTACTATTTTGTACACCTATGTAACCCGGTAGCTCTCAATGCAGACTGCTGCTAAACCATTTCAGAAACACTGAGTGAAAAGCAGCTCCGAGCAGCCTCTCATCTCAACAGCATCTCCCTTAGAGACATTCATATATCCACACACACCTATCTGCACTATGCATCTGCTCTCAAACGTTACAATTCCAAGTAATCATTTCTTAAAAATCTGCTCTGAGAAGTGAGCACCCGCAGACAGTTAACAGCACATCATTTTCCTTTGCTGTCTCATCACATAGATTATCAACTCCTCATTCCTTTTTAGCCAAACACTGAGAGCCTGGTCTAGGCACAGAAAAATAAAAATGACAACAGTTCAGGTATATGGAAATGCAAGAACCGTGAACATAGTTTATGGAGAATTCGTTTTCTCAGTAACTTAATAGTTGATAAGCATGTTCCACAGCATCACCCTTAACAAAGGGGTGCAGAGAACAATAATTAACATAGCATGCAGCTAATGAGGTGTGTTGCCAAGTGACTTTGGCTGAGGTATCTCCACCTGACAGATGTTGCTGGTAGAGAAAATCAGATTAGCACAAAACTGGAAGTAAGACGGTGCACAGACCTACTAAATACAGCCTAAGAAGTTGATATTCTCCCCATGTAATACTTTCCAATTCAGGATGTTTCAGCCACAGCTTACACCGTGCACTGTTTAATTAACGTTCCCTCACAAGTCCTTTATTAAATAAGCAGACTTGACATAAGGACTGAATAGCTTCCAGGACAGGATCCAAGAAACTTTAAGCACATGTCAAGCAATGAGTGAAACGGCTGCTCTGGTCTAAGTCAGGTCCAAAATTTAAGAAATTGTAAGTATTTAAATGCTCAGCATTACAGGATAAAGGACAGCTGAGAAGGTGTTAATATGAAGTTTCAGTGATGGTGACACACAGCAGCCAAGTGAGTCACCTCTCATTATCTTACCTCTTACTCCAGCTTCCCACCTTTGACTTCTCTGTCACTACAAATAACTGCTCCTGGGAACCCGAAGTTCACACAAGCTTCATTTTTATACAGGAGGACACAACATCCGCACAGCTTTCCTAAACTGTTCAGACTGTTATTAAGGAATCACACCCCAGGTCAGCTGAGAGAGTCCGAGTTACAAAGAGAGCCTGGAACAGTTCAATCAAGCTGTCAGGCACAGGCAACACACTTCCAGGTGGCCTGGAAAGGGTGATGTGCATTCACATCTCGAAAAACCCTCTGCTCCACTATGCAACTGTGCCAAACAGCACACAAAGGAACACAATCTTTGAGGCAAGTAGCTGCACAAGGAACATAAAGCTACAAATCAGCAAGTGGTTTATTTTTTGACTGTGCTTGTAAACTGTCATTCTGTAACAGACTTACAGACTTTTTCTGTTAAAAGCATTACCCTAAACCCTCAGGATTAGGTCTACTACAGTGCCCATCCTGACCCGCTACTCACACTGCCTCTAACGCAGCTCCACAACCACAGCATTTCTATAATTTTCTTAGAAATTGCATCAGCCATCCAAAACTCCTCATTTTGTACCTTATCGTCAACCTCATGTTACTGTGTAAGAGGTCAATTCCACATCCAAAAATGGTACCACCTGCCTCACTGCTACAGACCCCCTGGAGAAGCAGTGGTTGCCCCACCGCTGCAGGGGGTCAAGGCCAGGCTGAATGGGGCTTGGAGCAACCTGATCCAGTGGAAGGTGTCCCTGCCATGGCAGAGGAGTGCAATTCGGGGAGCTTTAAGGTCCCTTCAAACCCAAACCATTCTGAGATTTCGTGCTTAATCTCTTCATTCTGGAGAAAAGTGTTTTTATTATTACACTTCAGTGAAGAAAGCCCTTCAACAGCTGTTCTAGGCATATGACTCTGTCCCTAGCAACTAAACCCCCTCTCACCCTTAAAAAAAAAACCCCAGGAAACTGTGCCAGGCAGACGAAACTTTTCAGTTAAGAACTTCATGTCCTAAAGTGCCTCAAGAAAATAAACCGAAATAACATTCCCTATTGAAATCCAGCAGTCTGACAGCAGCAGCATGTTTTTGGTTACATACTCCAGTGCTATTCCTACTGAAAACTGGTTAGTATGACTGTCACATGTTAAATTCCAGGGGAAACAAGCCCAGTTGTTAACTCCTTTGCTTCAGAACCACCACCACAGCACAGATATTAATGACCTAAACCTCTCCCCCATCCAGAGGGAGACCTAGACCCCTCTCCTCCATCCTAGAGGGAGACCCGGACCCCTCTCCTCCATCCTAGAGGGAGACCCGGACCCCTCTCCTCCATCCTAGAGGGAGACCCGGACCCCTCTCCTCCATCCTAGAGGGAGACCCGGACCCCTCTCCTCCATCCTAGAGGGAGACCCGGACCCCTCTCCTCCATCCTAGAGGGAGACCCGGACCCCTCTCCTCCATCCTAGAGGGAGACCCGGACCCCTCTCCTCCATCCTAGAGGGAGACCCGGACCCCTCTCCTCCATCCTAGAGGGAGACCCGGACCCCTCTCCTCCATCCTAGAGGGAGACCCGGACCCCTCTCCTCCATCCTAGAGGGAGACCTGGACCCCTCTCCTCCATCCAGAAACCAGGATATGAAGGGAAATAACTAAGGCAGTAGATCACACCCACCGTATCACAGAATTGCTTGGTCACAGAAGAACTTTGCAACTGAGTCCAGCCACGCCTGTTCCCTACTAAACCATCTCCGAGCACCTCATCAGTCAGTCTTTTAAATTCTTCCAGGGATTTGGATTCACCACGTCCCCAGGCAGCTCTGACAGCGCCTGAAAACACTTTCATAGAATCATAGAACAACTAGGTTGGAAGAGACCCATCGGATCATCGAGTCCAACCATTCCTATCAAACACTAACCCATGTCCCTCAGGACCTCAGTCAAGAATTTTTTCCTGACCTGGTGGGAGGTGTCCCTGCCCCTCGCAGGGAGGTTGGAACCAGATGAAATTAAGGTCTCTTCCAACTCAAAGTACTCTGTGATTCTACATCCAACCTGAAGCTGTCCTGGCAGAGCGTGAGGCCATTCCCTCTTGTCCTGTCCCCTGTCACTTGGGAGAAGAGCCCAGCTCCCTCCTCTACAGCCTCGTTCAGGCAGTTGTAGGCAGCGATTATGTCTCCCCTCAGCCTCCTCCAGCTCCCTTCCCTTCTCCCCAGCGCGGATCCCCCTTCCCCTCCCTCAGGACGAGCCGCAGCGGCGGCCCCGCCAGGCACCGGCCTCGCCGCGACTCACCGCGCGCCCCGCCTGCTGCTGCTGCCCCCTCCCCGCCCGGCCCCCGTCCTTTCAGAGCCCGGCCCGGCGGCCCCGGGGGTGGTGGTGGTGGTGGCGGCGGCGGCGGCTGCTGCTGCTGCTCCCGGGCAGTGAGCGGGGCCGGCCGAGCCCTCGCGCCTCCATCGTCCTCTCCCCGCCTCCCCGGGGCGGGGGCGCTGCGCACGCGCCGGGGGCGGGCGGGGCCTAGCGCCGCCTCACGGCTCTTCCCGCCTTCTGGGGGAGCAAGAGAAGTGCGCATGCACAAAGAGCCCCCTCCCTCCCGCTATTGAAGGCTCACCGCCCCTTAAACGAAGGGGGAATTGCGCATGCGCAGGGAAGGCCTACT
>JAUMJK010001399.1:0-87698 GCA_033558105.1 Coccyzus lansbergi
GGTCACTCACATGCTGCCCACGACCGGGTTCGAGTGACTTCCGGGATTTAAAGAGCCTCGGGCCGTTCTGCGCATGCGCAAACCTCCCTCTGCACAGGCGCGAGTGGCTTCCGGGATTTAAAATAGAGCCTCGAACCTTTCTGCGCCTGCGCAAACCTCCCCCTCTCTGGCTCTGCGCATGCGCGAGGGTTGGAGTAGAAAGCGCCGCTTCAACGGCTGAGCGGTTGACGTCAGTCATGCTCCGCCCCCTTCCCGCCAACTCCCCCTGTCAAAACCGGAAGAGGAAGCGGCTGGTTGCCGTCTCTGGCAAGATGGCGGCGGCCGGGGGCGCCGCGGCTCCCTTGGACGAGCTGGTCTCGTCGGTGACGCTTTACCGGCGGCGGCCGCGGCTGCTGCACGGCACCGTCCTGCCCTTCGTGGCGGGGCTCTACCCGGCCTGGCTGTGGCTGTGGGGGCCGCGGGTGTGGGCGGCCTGGAGGGACGCGGCGGCGGAGATGGGAGAGGAGGCTGCGGAGGCCTCAGGCCCAGGCCCAGGCCCGGCGCCCCCCGAGGCTGCTTTCCTGGCGCTGGCGGCGATCGGTGCTGTCCATCTGCTGACGGCTCTGTCGGGGCTGTGGTCGGTGCATGCTCACTGCGCTCTCACCTGCGTCAAGGTGAGTTTTCATAGAATCAGGGAATAGTTTGGGTTGGAAGAATCATAGAATCACAGAATCCTAGAACAACCAGGTTGGAAGAGACCCATCGGATCATCGAGTCCAACCATTCCTATCAAACACTAAACCAAGTCCCTCAAGACCTCGTCCACCCGTCCCTTAAACACCTCCAGGGAAGGTGAACCAACCCCCTCCCTGGGCTGCCTATTCCAATGCCCAATGACCCTTTCTGGGAAAAACCTCCTCCTAATCTCCAGCCTAAATCTCCCCTGGTGGAGCTTGAGGCCATTCCCTCTCGTCCTGTCCCCTGTCCCTTGGGAGAAGAGCCCAGCTCCCTCCTCTCCACAACCTCCTTTCAGGGAGTTGGAGAGAGCAATGAGGTCTCCTCTCAGCCTCCTCTTCTCCAGGATAAACCCCCCCAGCTCTCTCAGCCGCTCCTCATAGGGCCTGTTCTCCAGCCCCTTCACCAGCTTCGTTGCTCTTCTCTGGACTCTCTCCAGAGCCTCAACATCCGTCTTGTGCTGAGGGGCCCACAACTCAACACAGGATTCGAGGAGCAGCCTCCCCAGTGCTGAGTCCAGAGGGAGAATCACCTCCCTGGCCCTGCTGCTCACACCATTTCTGATCCAAGCCAAGATGCCATTGGCCTTCTTGGCCCCCTGGGCACACTGCTGCCTCACGGTCAGTGGCTGTCGACCAACCCCCCCAGGTCCCTCTCCTCCTGGCAGTTTTCCAGCCAGACTTCTCCCAGTCTGGAGCTCTGCTCAGGGTTGTTGTGCCCCAAGTGCAGGACTCGGCATTTGGCCGTGTTAACCCTCATCCCATTGGACTCAGCCCCTGGATCCAGCCTGTTCAGGTCCCTTTGCAGAGCCTCCCGACCCTCCAGCAGATCCACACTTCCCCCCAGCTCAGTGTCATCTGCAAACTTGCTAAGGGTCCCCTCAATGCCTTCATCCAGGTCATTGATGAAGATATTGACTGACAATGCAGAACCTTTAGCCAATGCTCACAGACTTCTTTTTCCTTTGAGAACCTGCAAAGTGTAGAACAGAAGTTGTTGTCTCCTACTTCAGTGCCTCTGTTTGGTCTCCTCAGAGCGGAGCTGAGGGGCAGGATCCTTCTCTCACCCAGTTTTCGCTGCAGCCCGAGGATCTGGTTGGACTCAATCCGATGGGTCTCTTTCAACTTGGTTGTTCTATGATTCTGTGAGCTTTCTGAGCTCGAGCCTGATTTGCCGCCTCCTGTGGAGCTTCTTCTCCCTCAACAACCCCAACTCCTTCTCCCTCAACAACCCCAACTCCTTCTCCCTCAACAACCCCAACTCCTTCTCCCTCAACAACCCCAACTCCTTCTCCCTGGAGGTGCTGAAGGCCACATTGGCTCAGGCTTTGAGTGACCTGATCCAGTGGGAGGTGTCCCTGCTCGTGGCTGCTCGGAGCTGGATCCCTTTTAAGGCTCTGGGACTATTTTTTGACGCGAATCTCGTTTGGATTTGCAGGAACCTTGCCCGAAGAAAGCCACCTTGGCCAAAGTCGTGCCCACCCCCAACAACGGGTCCGTGGAGCTGGTGCCGCTTCACAGAGACAAGGTGAGGAAAACGATGCTTGTCCCGCGCCGAGGAAGCAACCAGCCTGCGCTTTATGCCCTTTGAACTGAAAGAATTCTGAAGAAAAAGGTGTTGGGGAGGCAGAAGTGGGAGTGTTAAAGATTCAGTGGATGTAGAGGCCGTGGAGACGATGCGAGGGCCGGAGTCCTCTCCCAGGAGAGGTGGGAGAGCTGGAATTGCTCAGTTTGGAGAAGAGGAGGCTCCAGGGAGGCCTCGGAGCAGCTTCCAGGGTGGAAAAGGGGCTCTGGGAGAGCTGGGGAGGGGCTCTCGATGAGGGAGAGGATGAGGGGAAGGGGTTTGAGCCGAAAAGGGGGAGATTGAGCTTCAGAGCTTCTGGTTTAGAACAGCAGAGGGAGTCTTCCCTCTTCTGCTTCTCCCACAGGGAAACAGGCACCTCAGCTCCAGAGAGGAGGAGGTTTGGGGGCTGATAGTGGCGAGAAAGAGTTAAAAACCACTGCAAGAAGCAATGATTCCACCTTTGAGAGTCCTTTGAGGCAGCGAGAAGGGGTTTGAGGAGCAAAAAAAGGAGCTTCTGTTGCCTCATTATACAAATTGAGCTTCAATGTGATGGTTTGGCTGGAACTGCTCTCCCAGAAGTGTTTTAGGGAACCAAATCCCACAAGAGAGAGAAAATGAGGCACTTTTGTGCCTGAGAGGCCAGTTCCAGGCAGTGTCCCCAGGGCTCCCTGGTGGCTCCAGCCCTGCTCAATGTCTTCATCAAGGAGCTGGACGAAGGCCTCGAGGGCACCTGGAGAGAGTTTGGGGGTGACCCTGAGCTGGGTGGAGCTGCTGGAGGGGTTGGAGGTTCTCCAGAGGGATCTGAGCTGGTTGGATCCATGAGGTCTGAGCAGGAACTTGGGTCCCAACAACCCTGAGCAGCTCCAGCCCAGGAGAAGTCTGGCTGGAAAGTGGCTGGAGGAGAAGGCCCTGGGGGGGTTGGGGGAAGAGGAGCCAACCAGGTGGCCAAGAAGGCCAAGGGCAGCTTGGCTTGGAGCAGCCACCGTGTGACCAGCAGGGCCAGGGAGGCCCTAAAGGGGTCCCAGGAGGCTCTAGAGGGTTCCTGGGGGTGCGAGAAGGGGCCTAGAAGTTCCTAAAGGAGCCAGGGAGGTTCTTCTCCCTCTGGTGGGACTGAACCTTGAATCCTGGGGTCAGTTTGGATGCCTCAGGATGTTGAGGCTGTGGAGCGAGTGCAGAGAAGAGCATTGAAGCTGGGGAGGGGCTGGAGAAGAGGAGTTTGGTCTCTTCCAACCTGGTGCTCGATTCTATGATTTCCCTGTCGTGTTCCGCAGGTAGAATCCAAACCCTAACGAGGTATCTGAAGGCCTGGAGTTCCTCCCCCATCTCCGATCCAGATAATATGCAGCACGAAGCCTTCCGAGTGCCCTCAACGGCTTCTTTTTTCCCCTCTTTCCGTAGGATGAAGACGGTCAGGAGGCTCTTTCCTTCGAATTCCAGAAAATCAAATACTTCTATGAGATCAACGGCAAGAAGCGCTTCCTCCCTGTGGCTTTCCCCGTGGAACATCCCCTCTCCTACTACCAGAATGCTCGCGGTTACCAAGAGGACAAAGAAATCCGTGTGGCTGAGAAGAAATACGGCACCAACAGGTCAATTTTCTCCCTGTGGGTCTGTCTCTCCCCGATGGGAATGATCCCGGGATGAGGAGTAACGAGGCAGAACTCCCGTCCTGCTCCTGCTTCTCACGTCTCATTTATTCCTTTGAACTTCATTCGTATCCTTTTGATTTTGATCGTGGATCGAGGGGTCGTAAGTGGGAATGAATGAAATCTTGTGGGTGGAAGGAATTGAAAATGAGGACGTTGGGGAGTCTGGTTTGGTCTAAACGGAGACCTGCAGGGGATTTGGGAGCTGGGATTTTGCTGAGAATCCAGATTATTTTGGTTAATCGGGATTCTCTTCTCTGCCAGGGCCGAGATGGTGGTGCCGGAGTTCCTGGAGCTCTTTAAAGAGCGAGCGACGGCTCCGTTCTTCGTCTTCCAGGTAAAACAACAAAACAAAAAGAGCTGGAAAGGCTTTTTTCCTTGCTAAAAGTGAGAAAATCACTACCTTGAGAGCCAGAAATCCACAAGCGGCTTTTAAAAACCAAGAGAAGGGGATGTCCTGGTGCTGCAAGATTGATTTTATTGCTGGGATCGAGCGACCCTGTTTCTCCTTGATGATTCTTGGGGTTTCTTCTTTTCCTGGTTGTTTTCTGAGGCGTTTGGCGTATTCCAAAAGCTCCTGAGAAGTGGAGGGAGGTTGATTTTCGAGCAGGAAGGAGGTGACTCTCCCGTCGCGCTCTCTCTGCAGGTTTTCTGCGTCGGTTTGTGGTGTTTGGATGAGTATTGGTACTACAGCGTCTTCACCCTCTCGATGCTGGTGGCCTTCGAGGCGTCGCTGGTCCAGCAGCAGATGAGGAACATGTCCGAGATCCGGAAAATGGGCAACAAGCCCTATATGATCCAGGTAATCGGAGCCCGAGGGGGTTGGAGTTGTAGAATCACCAGTTGGAATTCCAGGTGGTGTCCCCAGGGCTCCCTGGTGGCTCCAGCCCTGCTCGAGGTCTTCATCAATGACCTGGACGAAGGCCTCGAGGGCACCCGGAGAGAGTCTGGGGGTGACCCTGAGCTGGGTGGAGCTGCTGGAGGGGTTGGAGGTTCTCCAGAGGGATCTGAGCTGGTTGGATCCATGAGGTCTGAGCAGGAACCTGGGTCCCAACAACCCTGAGCAGCTCCAGCCCAGGAGAAGTCTGGCTGGAAAGTGTCTGGAGGAGAAGGCCCTGTGGGGGTTGGGGGAAGAGGAGCCAACCAGGTGGCCAAGAAGGCCAAGGGCATCTTGGCTTGGAGCAACCACGGTGTGGCCAGCAGGACCAGGGAGGCCCTAAAGGGGTCCCAGGAGGCTCTAGAGGGTTCCTGGGGGTGCGAGAAGGGGCCTAGAAGTTCCTAAAGGAGCCAGGGAGGTTCTTCTCCCTCTGGCCCCTCGAATCCTGGGGTCAGTTCTGGGCCCCTCAGCACCAGAAGGATGTTGAGGCTCTGGAGCAAGTGCAGAGAAGAGCAAGGAAGTTGGGAAGGGGCTGGAGAGGAGGAGGAGGAGGTTGGTCTCTTCCAACCTGGTGATTCTTTGATTGGTTTGAGTTGGAAGGGACCTCAAAGGGTTTTTCTTTTTTTTTCCCCCTTTCCAGGTTTACAGGAACCGCAAGTGGCGGCCGATCTCCAGCGATGAGATTATCCCGGGAGACATCGTTTCCATAGGTAATTAAAACCAGATTTGCTCCAGTTCCTTGGTCAATTAAACGAGGAACAATCACCTAATGACTACACTTAGGACTTTGCTTCCTACGTGTCACGATCCGAGGGGCTGAGAGATGAATCTGTGAGCTGGATCCTCTCAGACCTTCTCTTTGCCTTAAGGAAACGATAAATCAGCCTCAAATCTTTTAATTAGGACTGAGAGGATGAAGATAGAGCAGAACAGGGAGGGAAGATCTCTCTCTGTTGACCCTTCTGTCCTCTTTAAGCTGGTGATCCCTGACCTGGACACCAAGGACTTCTGAGCCCTTTTGGTTCTTGGCAGCTCAGGACGTGTCTGTGCTGCAGATTCACAGCCTGGAGGAGGTTTTGAATGTTTAGGAACCTCCTTTCTTGCAACCGAACTGAGAATCGGAGAAATCCGACTGCTAAGAATCATAGAAACGCAGAATATTTGCTTGGAAGGGACCTCAAAGCCTGTCCAGTTCCACCCACTCCTCCTGGGTCTGATGCTCCAAGCCTCGTCCAACCTGGTCTTCAGCATCTCCAGGGATGGAGCAGCCGCTTCTTCCCTGGGAACCTGAGTTGGGGCTTTCCCACTCTCACAAGAAACCATTTTTCTCTAAGATCCCACCTCAATCCCCCCTTTTTTCAGCTCCAAACCCATTCGCTCTCGTCCTGTCCTCGCAGTCCCTGCTCAAAAGCCCCATCCCAGCTCTCCCAGAGTCTCCTTTCCACACCGGAAGCTGCTCTCAAATTCCTAAATTGTTCTCTTTGAGCTTCTTCTGAGCTTTCTCGGGTTCATTCCAGGCCGTTCTCCGCACGAGAACCTGGTCCCGTGCGACGTTCTGCTGCTGCGAGGAAGGTGCATCGTGGACGAGGCCATGTTGACGGGAGAATCCGTCCCCCAGATGAAGGTCAGTGCGACTCTTCCTCTCTTTCAGCGTCAAAAATTCAAACTATTCCACCCTCTGCGGCGTTTGCTCAGCCTGGGCAACCCCATCCCTTCGTTAGCGGCTCCCTCGCCTTGATTGATGGTCCTTGGGGAATGAGAAACAGAAATATCTCGTTTGGCTCCGGCTCTGAGTGGCTTCATCGCCCTCCTACGCATTCCCCAGGCTGGATTCCTCTAGCAGGGGAGGAGGAACAAGTGGAAAACACCTCAAAAACCTGAATGTGCCTTCTTCTCGTGCCAGAGAGGGACTGAAAAAAAAGATCAAATGGTGCTTGCAGAGCCTTTCTGGCTGAATTCAGCCTTGGAAGGAGTGAGCTGAGCCACAAATCACAATTCTGGGAAGGAATCGTGGTGCTGAACCGGAAAATATTCCAGAAACAGCTGGAAAACACCCTCAAAGCCGCACGTGGGGAATTGTGGGGTTGTCCCTGTGCGGGATCGGGAGCTGGACTACATCATCCTTGTGGATCCATCCAGCTCGGGATGTTCTCACACTGTGATTGTTCCCCCAGACCAGAATAACGAGGCTAAACGATTCCTTCCCACCTCAAAACCATGATTCGAAGGCCAAACGAGTCCCCAAAACCGCGATTTGAAGGCCAAACGAGTCCCCCCAAGCCCAGAATTCCCAGAAATTCCAGGCCTTAAGGCCAAACCTACTGGCGTGTTGGGTTCTTGCCTCATTTCAGACCTCGAGAGCGTCTTGTGGGATCAAAACGAAGAGAAAGACTTAAAATTGAGGTGAATGTTTGTCCTGCAGGAGCCTGTGGAGGATCTCAACCCCGAGCACGTCTTGGACATGCAGACGGACTCTCGCCTCCACATCATTTTTGGAGGAACCAAAGTGGTTCAGCACATCCCACCCCAGAAAGCCACCACGGGCCTGAAACGTAGGTACCTGCAAATCCTCTCCCAGAGGATGCGTCGTACGCTCAGGGAATTCTTTTAATCAGCTTGTCGGAGCTTTTGGAGGATGTGATCGAGTCCTTCTCTCTCCCTAATGGCTTTTAAACAGCTTTTGGAGGACGTGATTGAGTCCTTCTCCCTCCCTAAAGGCTTTTAAACAGCTTTTGGAGGACGTGATCGAGTCCTTCTCCCTCCCTAATGGCTTTTAAACATCTTATTGGAGCTTTTGGAGGACATGATCGAGTCCTTCTCCCTCTTTTAATGGCTTTTAAACATCTTATTGGAGCTTTTGGAGAACGTAATCAAGTTCTTCTCACTCTCTAATGGCTTTTAAACAGATTTTGGAGGCCGTGATCGAGTTCTTCTCCCTCCCTAATGGCTTTTAAACAGCTTTTGGAGGACGTGATTGAGTCCTTCTCCCTCCCTAAAGGCTTTTAAACAGCTTTTGGAGGACGTGATCGAGTCCTTCTCGCTCCCTAAAGGCTTTTAAACAGCTTTTGGAGGACGTGATCGAGTCCTTCTCGCTCCCTAAAGGCTTTTAAACAGCTTTTGGAGGACATGATCGAGTCCTTCTCCCTCCCTAATGGCTTTTAAACAGCTTTTGGAGGATGTGATCGAGTCCTTCTCCCTCCTCAATGGTTTTTAAACCTCTTGTTGGAGCTTTTGTAGGACATGATTGAGTCCTTCTCGTTCCCTAATGGCTTTTAAACAGCCTTTGGAGGACGTGATCGAGTCCCTCTCCCTCCCTAATGGCTTTTAAACAGCTTTTGGAGGACATGATCAAGTCCTTCTCCCTCCCTAATAGTTTTTAAGCCTCTTGTTGGAGCTTTTGGAGGCCGTGCTTGACCTCACTAGTGTTTTACGTTGCTAATTACCTAACTGAAGCTGACAGGCTCCTCTTGGAAGTGAGAAGGAGGGTGTAGCTCTTGCGTTTTCTCTCTGCTAAAGCCTAGAAAAGTTTTCTCTCTTGAGCTTTCTGTCTGTTTGCAGCCGTCGATAACGGGTGCGTGGCCTACGCCCTCAGAACCGGCTTCAACACCTCTCAGGTACGACACGAATCTCTCTCCCCTCTCTCCTGATTCTGTTCTTCGGGAAATATTTGATGAGATCCCAGCTGATCCGAGGGCCGGAGAACCTCCCATTCAAGGAGAAGCGGAGAGCTGGGGTCGTTCAGCTTGGAGAAGGCTCTGAGGAGAACTTAGAGCGGTTTCCAGGCTGGAAAGAGGCTCCAGGAGAGCTGAGGAGGGTCTCTCGATCAAGAGGTGCAGGGAGAGGATGAGGGGGGACGATTTGAAGCTGGAAGAGGGGAGATGGAGATGAGATCTGAGGGGAAAAACGTCTTCCCGTGAGGGTTGGGAGGTCCTGGACCAGGTTGCCTTGAGAAGTGGTGGCTTCTTCATCCCTGAGGATGTTCAAGACCACGTTGGATGGAGCTTGGAGCCTCTGAGCCAGCGGCAGATGTGGGACTGGATGGGTTTTGAGGTCCCTTCCAGCCCTTTCCATGATTCTATGAGATACAAGAGTGAGAAAATAAATTCAAGGCATCAAAATTCCTTGGAGGAGTCACGAGTAGGTTGGTCTCTGTCAAATAACCTAATCTGGTGTTTGATGGAGCAACCTGGGGGTCAGGGCTCAGGGGTTTTATTGTGACCAACCACCCCTCACCCGGGAAATGAGAATCACACGGAAATGAGAATCGTTTTGAGGCTCTGGGACCAGAGCGTGATGGGAAAAGTCGAGCTTCTTGGTAAGAAATGGCTGCTGAGAGAGCTCCTTGCGCTCAAGCCCCTTCTCCCCAGGGGAAGCTGCTGCGCACGATCCTCTTTGGGGTGAAGAGAGTGACGGCCAACAACCTGGAGACCTTCATTTTCATCCTCTTCCTGCTGGTTTTCGCCGTCGCTGCTGCCGCCTACGTCTGGATCGAAGGTGAGATTCCTCCTTTCCTCCTCCAGCACATGTTCCAAAGCTCAGGAGAAGCTCCGTTGTTTGGTTTGAGTTCCAGTGTCGAGGTTTGGGTTGTGCTGGTGCTTCAGCGAAGGCCTCGCGCTGCGTTCGGGATCCTTTCCTGACTAAATCGGCTGCTTTGAGAGACTCGGGTTTGAGGCTGAGGAGGAACGAGGTCTCTGGTATCGTTCTCCAGGCACCAGGGATCCCAGCAGGAACCGCTACAAGCTCTTCCTGGAATGTACTTTGATCCTGACGTCGGTCGTTCCACCCGAACTGCCCATCGAGCTCTCCTTGGCCGTCAACACCTCCCTCATCGCCTTGGCCAAGCTCTGTGAGTCCTAAACCTCAACCCGGACGCCAGAAACCAGGCTGATGGTGTCTGAAAAAATCCTCGGATGGAGCCTCCTCGCTCCACAGGCCTGTGGGGAGCAGGAGAGTGGATTGAGAGCAGCTCCAGGCAGGACTCGGGGGGTGTTGGAGGAGGAGAAGCTCCGCAGCAGCCAGCAAAGTGTGTTAGTGGCTCAGAAACCCGACCACATCCTAGTAGAACCTCCAGAGAGACCTTAGAGCAGCTTCTCGTGTGGGAAGAGGCCTCCAGGAAAGCTGAGGAGCAGCTCTTGATCAGGGAGAGGATGAGGGGAACGGTTTTGAGCTGGAAGAGGGGAGATTGAGATGACGTCGTGGGGAGAAACCTCCTCCTGGGAGGGTTGGGGAGACCCTGGCTGAGGTTGCCCAGAGCCGTGGTGGCTTCTCCATCCCTAGAGAAGTTGAAGAGCAGGTTGGATGAGGCTTGGAGAACCTCATCCAGCGGGAGGTGGTGGAACTGGATGAGTTTTGAGGTTCCTTCCTCCCCAAACCATTCCTTGAAGCCGCAGCAAAGCCTTCGGGGTCGCTGCTACCTCCTGGTGTCTCTTTGTGCTTCAAACACGATGAGAATTCAACAAATTCAGGTTCTTTAACTCTGAGATCTGTGCCAGCAGCTCCTGTTTTATTATGATTGAAGCCCCTCGAGATCCTCCTGCGGTTCCTCCCCTCTCGGAACTGTCTCTGGTCTCTTGCAGACGTTTACTGCACAGAGCCCTTCCGCATCCCCTTCGCCGGCAAAGTCCAAGTTTGCTGCTTCGATAAAACCGGAACCTTAACCAGTGACCACCTGGTGGTGAGAGGAGTCGCCGGCCTCGGGTGGGTCCTCAGGGCCTCTGGGTTGGGTCCTCAGGGCCTCTGGGTTGGGTCCTCAGGGCCTCTGGGTTGGGTCCTCAGGGCCTCTGGGTTGGGTCCTCAGGGCCTCGGGCTTGGGTCCTCAGGGCCTCGGGCTTGGGTCCTCAGGGCCTCGGGCTTGGGTCCTCAGGGCCTCGGGCTTGGGTCCTCAGGGCCTCGGGGTTGGGTCCTCAGGGCTTTTCTTTACCTGCTTCAAGGAGCTTTTAGGGCTCTGAGAATCCCTCGAGTGCAAACAAAACCAAATTCCAGTGAGGAAGAGAAGGGAATCAGGGACTCTGACTGGAAGGAGTGGATGGAGCTGGAAGGAGAGAGGGTTTTGCTCTTCAGCAATGAGTCTAGACTCAGAATTCTGGATTTAATTGTCCAGGGTGCTTCTCTAGGAATTTTATGGGACTTGAGGCAGTAAAATTGTGAGTCTGGACTCAGAATTCTGGATTTAATTGTCCAGGGAGCTTCTTCTCTATGGATTTTATGGGACTGAGGCTTGAATTGTGAGCCTAGACTCAGAATTCTGGATTTAATTGTCCAGGAGGCTTCTTCTCTATGGGTTTTATGGGACTTGAGGCAGTAGAATTGTGAGTCTGGACTCAGAATTCTGGATTAAATTGTCCAGGGAGCTGCGTCTCTCGGGATTTTATGGGACTGAGGCTTGAATCGTGAGTCTAGACTCCGAATTCTGGATTTAATTGTCCAGGGAGCTTCTTTAGGGATTTTATGGGACTTGAGGCAGTAGAATCTTCTCCCACTGAGTTTCAGGGCTGGATGTTGTAGGAGAAACCCATCCAACTCCTTTAATTCTCGAGTAAATCCAACGTGTTCATTCCATCTCAGATTTTGGTTGTTCTCCTTGGCTCAGGAGGCAAAAACTGATGAGATTTGGCACCGTCTGGGGTTGAGATGGCACCAGATTTCCTAAAACTTTGATCTCACCAGGAGAGGCTCCAGCGTTGGTCGAGTGTGAGCAGGAGCTCTGCCCTGGGACGCCTTCCAGAGCTCGTTTCCGCTAACGAGAGCAGGTTTATTACCGCCTTCTTTTGTTTTTCGGGGCGGCAGGGACGGCAAGGAGGTGACGCCGGTCTCCGCCATCCCCGTGGAGACCCACCGAGCCATCGCCACCTGCCACTCGCTGGTGCAGCTGGAGGACGGCACCTTGGTGGGGGATCCCCTGGAGAAGGCCATGTTGACGGCCGTGGACTGGACCCTCACCAAAGGTAAAACCATTTTCCGCCTCCTCCGATTCCTTCCCATTCCCTGGGAATTTTTATTTGGGACACCCATTGTCTCAAAGCTGAGCATGAAATCGTCTCAAATGATGGAGGTTTCTTGAGCCCCAAACCACCCACTCTGGCTCTTCCTTCAGGATTTTTACCTGCCATGACAATTCGTAGACTCAGGGGAAGGTTTGGGGTGGAAAGGACCTCAAACCCCACCTGATTCCACCCTCTCCCACTGGATCAGGAGCTCCAAGCTCCGTCCAACCTGCTCTTCAACATCTCCAGGGGTGGAGGAGCCACCTCTGCTCTGGGAAACACCTTCCAGGGGCTCCTCACCCTCCCAGGAGAACATTTCTCCTCAAGATCTCATCGCAATCTCCCCTCGTTCGGCTCAAAACCTTTCCCCTCATCCTCTCCCTCCACTCCCTGATCAAGAGCTCCTCCTCAGCTCTCCCAGAGGCCTCTTTCCATCCTGGAATCACTTTCTTGGAGGGTCCTTTCCCACTGGAAGATGCTCCGAGGTCTCTTTTCCAAGCTGAACAACCCCAACTCCCAGTTTCTCCTCACCCGGGAGCTTCTCCAGCCCTCACATCATCCCCGTGGCCTCCTCAGGCCTCGCTCCACCATCTCCACGTCCTCTTCTGCCACAAACGCCCCTTCAACCCTTCCAAACAATGCAAATGGATCGTTCCGATGAGTTAGATCCCTTAATTCTTGTTGACAATTCTTTGTGGGCCCTTTTGAAGGCCCTAAAGGGGTCCCAGGGGGCTCTAGAGCCTTCCTCAGGGTCCTGGAAGGGTCCTAGAAGGCCCTAAAGAGGTCCCAGGGGGCTCTAGAGCCTTCCTCAGGGTCCTAGAAGGCCCTAAAGGGGTCCCAGGGGGCTCTAGAGCCTCCCTCAGGGTCCTAGAAGGCCCTAAAGGGGTCCCAGGGGGCTCTAGAGCCTTCCTCAGGGTCCTAGAAGGCCCTAAAGAGGTCCCAGGGGGCCCTAGAGGCTTCTTGAGGGTCCTAGGAGTGTCCTAGAAGGCCCTAAAAACTTCCCACAGGACTCTAGAGGGTTCCCCAGGGTCCTAAAAGGCCCTAAAGGGGTCCCAGGGGGCTCTAGAGCCTTCCTCAGGGTCCTAGAAGGGTCCCAGAAGTCCCTAAAGGGTCCCCACGGGGTTCTGGGTTTTCTCTGGGAGTCATAGTTGAGGCCTTTGTGTCTGGCTCTCCCCCTGATCTCGGTGGGACCCTCAGGGGATGGTGGGGGTCGGGGGGGACGGGGACGTTGCTTTTGGTAGCGCGAAACCTTTCAGGATTTCCTGGTCTCTTTGTTTCCAGATGAGAAAGTTTTCCCCCGAAGCCTTAAAACTCAGGGCCTGAAAATTCACCAGCGCTTTCATTTTGCCAGTGCCCTCAAGAGGATGGCGGTGCTGGCGTCCTACGAGCAGCTCGGCTCTGCCGACCTCTGCTACATCGCGGCCGTCAAGGGGGCCCCGGAGACCCTGCACAACATGGTGAGAAAAGCCTTCTCCTCGCACGGGAGCTTCTCCAGCCCTCCCAGCATCCCCGGGGCCTCCGCAGGCCTCGCTCCACCAGCTCCAGGCCCTTCCTGGGCTGAGGGCTCCTAAACTGGCGTCACACAACCCTCCGCAGGCCTCGCTCCACCAGCTCCAGGGCCTTCCTGGGCTGAGAGCTCCTAAACTGGCCTCACACAACCCTCCTCAGGCCTCACTCCACCAGCTCCAGGCCCTTCCTGGGCTGAGGGCTCCTAAACTGGCCTCACGCAACCCTCCGCAGGCCTCGCTCCACCAGCTCCAGGGCCTTCCCGGGCTGAGGGCTCCCAACTGGCCTCCCCATGGTCTCCTCAGGCCTCACTCCACCAGCTCCAGGCCCTTCCTGGGCTGAGAGCTCCTAAACTGGCCTCACACAACCCTCCTCAGGCCTCGCTCCACCAGCTCCAGGCCCTTCCTGGACTGAGGGCTCCTAAACTGGCCTCACACAACCCTCCGCAGGCCTCGTTCCACCAGCTCCAGGCCCTTCCTGGGCTGAGGGCTCCTAAACTGGCCTCACACAACCCTCCTCAGGCCTCACTCCACCAGCTCCAGGCCCTTCCTGGGCTGAGGGCTCCTAAACTGGCCTCCCCACAACCTTCTCTTCTCCGCGATGACCGACCCTGAGCCCTCCAGGGCCTGAAAAACTCCCCCTGGGGTCTCAGTGGGAACTGAATTTCCATTCCTGGATCTTTGGGGTCTCCTCCTTCGCCCTAGATGGCGAAAGGCCCTCCCGGAGGCTCCTCTTTCCCCTCCAGCCACGTAGTTGATGCGAAATTCGCTGTGAAATCGCGTTGGAAGAACCTTCTTAACCTTCTTCTCCTTCTCCCTCCAGTTGTCGCAGTGCCCCAGCAACTACCACTCGGTCCACACGGAAATTTCTCACGAGGGAGCGCGAGTGCTGGCCCTCGGCTACAAGGAGCTGGGCCACCTCACTCACCAACAGGTACCTTTGCTCCTTAAGGCTTTGTAATTAAGCTCCTAGAAAGGCCGGAGATGGGGAGAGCAGGGAAGAGGAGTAGGACTCTTGGGATGCGGTTTTCCCATCCTCATTTCAGAGAATCAGAGAATCATAGAACGACCAGGTTAGAAGAGACCCATCGGATCATCGAGTCCAACCATTCTTATCCAAAGGAATTTCATTTCATGGTTCTGTGACCAGCAGGACCTTCTGGGAAGATCTCGGCCTCTCTGCTGCTCTCCCAGCTTTGAATTCTGGTGCCTCAGAGAATCCTGGGATGGGTTGGGATGGGAAAGGACCTCAAAATCCATCCAGTTCCACCCACCCGATGGATCAGGGGCTCCAAGCTCCATCCAACCTGCTCTTCGCACCTCCAGGGCCTCCTCACCCTCCCAGGAGAATGTTTCTCCTCAAGATCTCATCTCGATCTCCTCTCTTCCGGCTCAAACCTGTTCCCCTCGTCCTCTCCTTCCACTCCCTGATCAAGATCCTCCTTCTCAAACGTTCCCGGAGGGTCCTTTCCTTACTGGAAGCTGCTCTGAGGTCTCCTTGGAGCCTTTTCATCTCCAAGCTGGACAATCCCACCTCTCCCAGCCTGTAATCCTCTAGAAAACCCTCTCCCACTGCAGGATCTTCTTCAATCTCCCCATCCCTCCCTTTTCCTCCTTCCGCATCGATCAGAGTTCCCATTTCCCTGTTGGAGAGGCAGGTTCAGCTCCTCCTCGGAGGGCTCGGGAGGCTCAGTGCTCAAGTTCTCAGCTCCGAAGCGGATTTTCCGTGGGGAGGAGCACCTGGAGCTGTTCTTGGGGCTGTTTCTGAGGAGCCTGGTGCCAAAATCTTTCTTCCGGAGCCTTCCCGAGGTTGCTCTGCGGCTCTCGGAGCAGCAGCGATCCCAGCAATCCTTCCATTTTGAGGAATCGTTGGGTGGGAGCGTCCGGTGACTCTCTTTGATCTCTTTCGGCAGGTGAGGGAGATGAAACGCGAAGCTTTGGAGTGCGACCTCCGCTTCGTGGGCTTCATCGTGGTCTCCTGTCCTCTCAAAGCCGATTCCAAAGCCGTCATCAGGGAGATCCAGAACGCGTCTCACCACGTAAGCGTCTGCCGAGCGTTTAGGACGGGGAATTTCAGGGCCTTTTCCCGCACTGGGATATGAGTTTTGCGATGGGATTCGCCTCAGGGCGGAGGAAGAACCTCCCTCTGGGGCCTGCTCGGAGCCGCGTCTCGTAGGGGACAGCAGCAGCCTCAATGCTCAGCAGAAAGTCTTCTCCGCCTGGAGAAGACGCAGCGAGAAACGTCGTTAGATCTCCCGGAACTGAGTTTCGAAGCCTTTTTTCGCTTTCCCTTCAGGTAGTGATGATCACGGGAGACAATCCCCTCACCGCCTGCCACGTGGCGCGGGAGCTGCACTTCCTCCAGAAGGAGAACACCCTCATTCTTCAACCTCCTGCCAGCAAAGGTGAGAGATTCCACACAGTCTGGGACCCTTCTAGGACCTCCAAGAACCCTCTAGAGTCCGCGGGACCCATTTAGGGCCTTCTAGGACCTCCAAGAACCCTCTAGAGCCCCTGTGAGCCCTTCAGGGCCTTCACAGACCCTTCTCAGACCCTCAGGAACCCTCTAGAGATCCCTGGGACCCACTTAGGGCCTTCTAGGACCTCCAAGAACCCTCTAGAGCTCCCTGGGAGCCCTTTAGGGCCTTCACGAACCCTTCTCAGAGCCCCAGGAACCCTCTAGAGCCTCCTGGGACCCCTTTAGAGCCTCCCTGGCCCTGCTGGCCACACCGTGGCTGCTCCAAGCCAAGCTGCCCTTGGCCTTCTTGGCCCCCTGGGCCCCTCAAGGCTCCTCTTCACCCAACATCCCCAGGTCCTTCTCCTCCAGCCACGTTTCTCCATGGTTGGAGCTGCCCTGGGTTCTCGGAGGTGCCTTCACGCCGCTCCTGTCGCTCTGGGTGCAGGTTCGAGCTGGCAGTGGAGGTCGTTTGACGGCAGCGTCGCCCTCCCGGCCCTGCCGCCCTCCCTGCGGGAGCTGACCCAGCGCTACGACCTCTGCGTCACCGGCGAAGGCCTCGCCCACCTCCAGGCCCTGGACAAGCAGCAGCTCTTGAAGCTGATTCCGCACATCCAGGTGTTTGCCAGGGTGGTGCCCAAGCAGAAGGTGAGAAAAGGCCGCGGAAAACGCCTCCTGCAAATCCAGAGAGGGACTTTCCATCAGGGATTGGACGAGGGGAAGGATTTTGAGATGATTGAGATGAGAGCTTGAGGAGAAACCTTCTCCTGGGAGGGTGAGGAGGCCCTGGCCTAGGCTGCTCCATCCCTGGAGGGGTTGAGGCCGCATTGAATCATAGAATCATAGAAAAACCAGGTTGGAAGAGACCCATCGGATCTTCTAGTCCAACCATTCCTATCAAACACTAAACCAAGTCCCTCAAGACCTCATCTACCCGTCCCTTAAGCTCCTTGGATGGAGCTCGGAGCAACCTCATCCCGTGGGAGGTGTCCCTGTGGCAACTGGATGGGCCTTGAGGTCCCTTCCAAGCCTGGAGATCCTTCCATCACTTTTGTTTTCGTAGGAGTTTGTCGTCACCGCTTTGAAGAGCCTGGACTACGTCACCTTGATGTGCGGAGACGGCACCAACGACGTTGGAGCTTTGAAACACGCGGACGTGGGTGAGTTTGGGCTTCAAATGCGGAACCAGGGTTGCTTTCTCGGGTGGGTTTGGGGGTCGGGATCCATCCAGTTCCACCCCTGGGACACCTCCTGCTGGATCAGGAGCTCCAAGCTCCATCCAACGTGGCCTTGAAGCCCTCCAGGGATGGAGCAACCTGCTCCAGGGCCTCCTCACCCTCCCAGGAGAACCTTTGTCCTCAAGATCTCTCCTCTTCCAGCTCAAACCTGTTCTCGGGATCTCTCCTCTTCCAACTCAAACCTGTTCTCCTCGGGATCTCTCCTCTTCCAGCTCAAACCTGTTCTCCTTGTCCTCTCCCTGCGCTCAGCCCCTTTCCTGGAGCCACTTTCCCCCCTGGAAGCTGCTCCAAGGACTTCCTTACACCTTCTCCTTCGCTCAAGAGCCCCAACTCTCCACCTTTTCTGGGCCGAGAGGTTCTCCACCCTTCAGCTCCTCCTCTGAGGTGTCTCTAACGGTGTTTTCGTGCTCCTGCAGGAGTGGCTCTGCTGGCCAACGCCCCCGAGAGGCTTCCCGAGCGCAAGAAAAGGCCTCGAGACGGACCTGGCGACGCTCGCCCGGCCCTGCCGCCCATGCCGAGCGGAACCGTCAAGCCCACGTCCCGCGGGGCCAAGCACAGGGTCCTGTCCCAGCGAGAGGAGCAGTTGGCCATCCACAGGGTTGGTAGCAGCATCTGGAGAAGCTCGTTAAGCCTCGCTCTTCGTTTACTGCTCGTTTGTGAGGCTTTGGGAGCAGTGGGAGGGGTCGGGAAAACACCAACTCCTTTGGAGGTTGGAGTTTGGATTTGAGCTGGAAGGTTGGAGCTTTTCCAGGTGGATGTCACGGGGATTCGGGAGAACGTGGGCCAGGCTGAGATCCAGGCTCTGCCGAGGAGAGGTGGATGTTTGAGTCTCCTCTTCTTCTCCCCCAGGAGCGGCTCAACCAGGTCCTGAAGGATTTGGAAGAGGAACGAGTGCCGGTGGTCAAGTTGGGAGACGCCAGCATCGCTGCTCCCTTCACCTCCAAACTCTCCTCCATTCAGTGCAGTGAGTCAACGCTTGGAGGTCCTAGAAGGGTCCTAGGAGGCCCTAAAGGGGTTCCAGGGGGATCTAGAGGGTTCTTGGGGGTCCAAGAAGGGTCCTAGAAGGCCCTAAAGGGGTCCCAGGGGGATCTAGAGGGTTCTGGGGGGTCCAAGAAGGGTCCTAGAAGGCCCTAAAGGGGTCCCAGGGGGATCTAGAGGGTTCTTGGGGGTCCTAGGAGGGTCCTAGAAGGCCCTAAAGAGGTTCTGGGAGGTCTGGAGGGTTCTTGGAGGTCCTAGAAGGCCCCAAAGGGGTCCCAGGGGGTTCTAGGGGTTTCTTTGGGGGTCCTAGGAGGCCCTAAAGGGGTCCCAGGGGACTCTAGAGGGTTCTTGGGGGTCCAAGAAGAGTCCTAGAAGGCCCTAAAGAGGTTCTGGGAGGTCTGGAGGGTTCTTGGAGGTCCTAGAAGGCCCTAAAGGGGTCCCATGGGGTTCTAGGGCTTTCTATGGGGGTCCTAGAAGCCCCTAAAGGGGTCTCGGGGCTCTAGATGGTTCCTGGTGTCCCTCAATGGGCCTTGGGGGTCTGCAAAGAGGTCCTGGGTGTCCCTAAGAGGGTTCCTGGTGTCCCTAGAAGGGTCCAGGGGCCTCTAAAGAGGTCTTGGGTGTCCCTGGAGGGCTCTTTGTGTCCCTTTCTGAAGGGACAGAGCCCCCAGAGCTGCTGTTCCCTCCCCCCGCAGTCTGTCACGTCATCAAGCAAGGTCGCTGCACCCTGGTGACCACCCTGCAGATGTTCAAGATCCTGGCGCTCAACGCCCTGATCCTGGCCTATAGCCAGAGCGTCCTCTACCTCGAAGGCGTCAAGTTCAGCGACTTCCAGGCCACTCTGCAGGGGCTGCTCCTGGCTGGATGCTTCCTCTTCATCTCCAGGTCCAAGGTGAGAGGTGGGAATCGCGTCGGCTCCGCGGGTGCTCCATGTTGGTGCCATCAGGATGATCACAGAACAACCAGGTTGGAAGAGACCCATCAGATCATCCAGTCCAACCATTCCTATCAAACACTAAACCAAGTCCCTCAGCACCTCATCTACCTGTCCCTTAAACACCTCCAGGGAAGGGGAATCAACCCCCTCCCTGGGCAGCCTATTCCAATGCCCAATGACCCTTTCTGGGAAAAGCTTCCTCCTAATCTCCAGCCTAAATCTCCCCTGGTGGAGCTTGAGGCCATTCCCTCTCGTCCTGTCCCCTGTCCCTTGGGAGAAGAGCCCAGCTCCCTCCTCTCCACAACCTCCTCTCAGGGAGTTGTAGAGAGCAATGAGGTCTCCTCTCAGCCTCCTCTTCTCCAGGATAAACCCCCCCAGCTCTCTCAGACGCTCCTCATAGGGCCTGTTCTCCAGCCCCTTCACCAGCTTCGTGGCTCTTCTCTGGACTCTCTCCAGAGCCTCAACATCCTTCTTGTGCTGAGGGGCCCACAACTCAACACAGGATTCAAGGAGCAGCCTCCCCAGTGCTGAGTCCAGAGGGAGAATCACCTCCCTGGCCCTGCTGCTCACACCATTTCTGATCCAAGCCAGGATGCCATTGGCCTTCTTGGCCCCCTGGGCACACTGCTGCCTCATGGTCAGTCGCTGTCGACCAACCCCCCCAGGTCCCTCTCCTCCTGGCAGTTTTCCAGCCAGACTTCTCCCAGTCTGGAGCTCTGCTCAGGGTTGTTGTGCCCCAAGTGCAGGACTCGCCATTTGGCCGTGTTAAACCTCATCCCATTGGACTCAGCCCCTGGATCCAGCCTGTTCAGGTCCCTTTGCAGAGCCTCCCGACCCTCCAGCAGATCCACACTTCCCCCCAGCTCAGTGTCATCTGCAAACTTGCTCAGGGTACCCTCGATGCCTTCATCCAGGTCATTGATGAAGACATTGAACAAGACATTTGAGACCCTGGGGTTTGGGAAGCTCCTGAGCAGCTTTTAGTGATCACAAGCAGCTTTTTGAGGGCTCAGGCAGAGCAGACGGAAGAGCTGGGAAGTGACAAAGGTTCCCTTGAGGCTCTTCTTTGCAGCAGCCCAAGGCCTCTCGTGCTCCTGATTGCAGGCGACACCAATATGAGTTGGGATTCTGCTGGAAAACCCTCTGGAGATGCTCCCAACCCTTCGCGTTTGCTTTTCCTCTTCCAGCCTTTGAAGACTCTTTCCAAAGAGCGTCCACTGCCAAACATCTTCAACCTCTACACGGTGCTGACGGTGCTGCTGCAGTTCCTCGTCCACTTCCTCAGCCTCGTTTACCTGTACCGAGGGGCCCAGGCTCGCAGCGACCCCAGGTAAGGGCCTCGGCTTCCACCTTGGCCAGAGTTTAGACTCGTGGGATGGGTTGGGGTGTCCCAAGGGCTCCCTGGTGGCTCCAGCCCTGCTCGAGGTCTTCATCGATGAGCTGGATGAAGGCTTTGAGGGCACCCGGAGAGAGTTTGGGGGTGATGCTGAGCTGGGTGGAGCTGTTGGAGGGATCTGAACTAGTTGGAAGGGTCCCAGGAGGCTCTAGAGGGTTCCTGGGGGTCTGAGAAGGGTCCTAGAAGGCCCTGAAGGGTCCCAGGAGGCTCTAGAGGGTTCCTGGGGGTCTGAGAAGGGTCCTAGAAGGCCCTGAAGGGTCCCAGGGAGGGGGTTGAGTCACCTGCCCTGTTTTCTCTCAGACAGGAGGAGTTTGTGGATCTCTACAAGGAGTTCGAGCCCAGCCTGGTGAACAGCACCGTCTACATCATGTCCATGGCCATGCAGATGGCCACCTTCGCCATCAACTACAAGGCAAGGGCTGGGGACAGGCTGGAAGGGTCTAGAGAGGGATCAGGATCCTTGGCTGGAGGGCAGGAAAGATCTAGAGAGGGATCAGGAGAGGCTGGAGGGCAGGAAGGGTCTACAGAGGGCTCAGGATCCATGGCTGGAGGGCAGGAGGATCTAGAGAGGGATCAGGAGAGGCTGGAGGGCAGGAAGGATCTAGAGAGGGATCAGGATCAGGATCAGCCCTGGGGTGGTTGCAGGAGCAGGGAAGGGATTGTTCCCCTGGGTTTGACACTGGTGTGAGGCCACAGCTGGAATCCTGGGTTCGGTTTTGAGCTCCTCGCACCATAAGGGACATTGAGAGGCTGGAGAACATCTGAAGAATCATAGAATCATAGAACAACCAGGTTGGAAGGGACCCATCGGATCTTCTAGTCCAGCCATTCCTATCAAAAGAAGGGGAACGGAGCCAGGAAGGGTCTGGAAAGCATGGGGAGGGGCTGAGGGGTCTGAGAGGGGTTTGGTCTGGAGAGAAGGAGGCTGAGGGGAGACCTTATCGCTCTGAGCAGCTCCAGGAAGGAGGTTGTGGTGAGGTGGGTGCTGGGCTCTTCTCCCAAGGAACAAGCAATGGGACGAGAAGAAAACAGCCTCAAGGTCCTCCCTGCCCTCTCTCCCCCAGGGCCATCCCTTCATGGAGAGTCTCCAGGAGAACAAGCCTTTGCTCTGGAGCATCATCCTCTCGGGCTTTGCCATCGTGGGGCTCCTCACGGGCTCCTCTCCAGAGTTCAACGAGCAGTTCGGCCTGGTCGACATCCCAACCGAGGTGAGCGGGAGCCTCTCAGCTGGTGGGAGGTGTCCCAGGGCTGGAACTCTGAGGTCTCTTCCACCTCAACCCACTCCATGACGACTTCGTGAATGGTGGTTTCCTCTCCCAGTTCAAGGTGGTCATCGCTGAGGTGCTTCTGGCCGACTTCTTCCTGGCTCTGGTAGCCGATCGGATCCTTCAGTTCCTGCTGGGAAGCGCCAAGCTCCAAGTGCCTTCCTGACCGGAATCGTGAGGTCTCCTCACACCCAAGCGCCGCGTTTCTCCACCACCGCGAGGCTCCTCCTTGATTCTCTTGACAAGAACTGATCCCGTTGGGAAATAATCAAAAGATGGAACCCGAACCCCTCTCTGAAGCCACATTTGACTTTTTCAAAAAAAAAAAAAAAGTTTCCAGGACGAACCGAGCGAGTTTTTGTGTCGCCCCAACGCTCGAGGAAACGTTTTGGTAACTGAAAAAGCGGAATCGATGTCGTTGGAAAGACATTGAGGGGCTGAAAGATTCATGAGACACTCTAGAGGGGGTTTTGGGGCGTCCTAGGAGGCCCTAAAGGGGTCCCAGGGACTCTAGAGGGTTCCTCAGGGTCCTATAAGGCCCTAAAGGAGTCTCAGGAGGCTCTAGAGGGTTACTAGGGGGGCCAAGAAGGGTCTCAGGAGGCTCTAGAAGGTTCCTGGGGGTCCTGTAAGGCCCTAAAGGGGTCCCAGGGGGCTCTAGAAGGTTCCTGGGGGTCCTAGAAGAGCCCTCGCAGGCTCTGCCACTGCCAGAGCTCCTGTAGCGTTTGCTGCCGTCCTGGGTCTTTCTCCCCCATTTCGAGGCAGGCGAGAAGAGAAATACATTTATTAATTTTTTTGCCCTAAAGCAGTTCCTGGAAGCGTCAGTGTTGGGATTTCTTGAGGCACCGTGGAATGAAGAGAAGAGCGAGGGGGGAGCCCAGCCCAGCTGCAGGTTCCCCCTAGGTGGTTGGTTCAGCTGCTAACAAACACTCGGAGGGAGCCGAGCGGCTGCCGTTCTTTCCACGACGAAGGCATAATGGTACTGGAAACAAAAGGATTTGTGGCTCCAAAAGCTGCTCCAGGCAGGATTTGAGGTTGTGGGATGTGGGGAAAGGCAAAACACAAGCGCTCTCGGCCTCCAACGAGGCACAGGAGCAAAGCAGCTGAGCTCACTCACCTCTCTCTCGATGTCTGCAAGAGACTTGACCGTCAGGTCGCTGAGGAGAGCCTGGGAAAGGGAAAATGTTTGGAATTAGGGATAGTCCAGAGGGAGGATGGAGGAAGGAGAAGCCCAGGAAGACTCACGGTGCCGCTAGGAGCGAGTCTGCTCTCCAGTCGGGGGTGCAGGGCAAAAGGAACCCCGTCCATGGCTGAAAAGGGAGCGGGAGAGTTAATTAGGGACAGCGAAGCAGAGTAATTAATCGCTACCTGAGGGGCAGGGGGCAGCGCAGAGCTTGAGGTTCGTCAGGGGTGGATTTCATTGGGGAATCATTGGGGGTGAGGAAAGTCCTCCAAAGCTGATTTAGTCCAATCATCACCCCCAACACCTCCAAACCTTGTCCCCAACGTGTGTTGAGCCCTTTCTCCAGCTCCATTCCCCTTCTCCAGCTCCTCCCGATGTTCTCCAGCCTCTCTTGGCATGAGGGCCTCAATCCTGACCTCAGGATTCGAGCTGCAGCCTCACCCCAACAAGGACCAACTCCCAGGAAGGGAGAAGCCTCGGGAACCCCCTCCTCTAAAAAACTCCAGTCTGAAGGGTCTGTGAGCCTCGTTTTTTTGGTTTTAAAGGACCCTCTTAAACCCAAAGGTGCTTGCTCGGTGCCGCTTCTGCCTGCGATTCCTGAGGGATCAATGTTCCTTTACCTGAGAGGCCGTAGATGCCGCTGGTGTCGTAGAGGGGTCCAGGCTGAGCTGCTCGTTTCAGGCTGGTGGGAGCAGCAGGTGCCCTGAAACAATCACAATTAATTTGTAGTTGGTAACGAGCTCCGGGAAAGAGCAGCAGGGTTCATTCCCACTCCTGGATTATTCCAGGGAATTCGCCTCAGCTCCCACCTACCCCTGGGGTGAGGCCGGAGTGTGGAGCGAGAGCTGCTGGAGGCTGAGTGGCTCGGAGAGAGGCCCCTTCTTACACCAGAGAGCAAAACCTCCAATTTCCCTGCGGGAAGAATCCGAAGGGGTTTGTGGGGTGGGAGTGGAGCGAAAAGCAGGAGCGGGAAGGGGGGGGGGGGGGGGGGCGGGAAGGGGCTCCCCCTCTACCCGATTTTCATGTAGAGTGGGAGAGCTCGGCTCTTGGCGCTGAGCTGGAGGTCGAACACGGCCGTGTCGGCAGCTTCTCGAGGCTCAAGCTTCACGTAGAGACGCTTCTTCCGGGAAACGGCGGCACCTGCAGAGGTGAAGTGGGAAATGAAGGGCTGGGAAGTAGGGAAGGAAATTGCTGGTGCTAGGGGGGGTCACTTCCCACTGGCTCAGGGGGAGCAGTTCCTGGGTCGGGTACTTACGGGGCTCTGGGAACTCGGGAGCGCGGGTGTAGCCGGAAGGATGGGGGCTCCGCTCGCTCAGAACCTGCACGTCCGTGACCACGGGAGCCGCCTGGAGGGGACTGGGCCTCAGAACCAGGACAGGGACCCTGGGACTGGGCCTCGGAGCCAGGACAGAGACCCTGGGACTGGGCCTCGGAACCAGGACAGGGGCCTTGGGACTGGGATGGGGCCTCGGAACCAGGACAGGGACCCTGGGATGGGGCCTCAGAACCAGGACAGGGACCCTGGGACTGGGATGGGGCCTCGGAACCAGGACAGGGACCCAGGGACTGGGCCTCGGAACCAGGACAGGGACCCTGGGACTGGGATGGGGCCTCGGAACCAGGACAGGGACCCTGGGACTGGGCCTCGGAACCAGGATGGGGCCTTGGGACTGGAATGGGGCCTTGGAACCAGGACAGGGACCCTGGGACTGGGCCTCGGAACCAGGATGGGGCCTCGGAACCAGGACAGGGACCCCAGGACTGGGATGGGGCCTCAGAACCAGGCTGGGGACCCCCCATTCTGAGAGGGGGGTCTCAGAACCAGGATGGAATCTCAGGATTAGGGTGGGACCTCGGTACTGGGATGGAGACCCCATAGCAAGCAGGGTCCTTGCTCCAGGGATGAAGTTGCCACTGGCTCAGGACCTTGGTACGAGGCCTGGACACTGGGATTGGGCCTCGTTACTGGCTCAAGCCTGCACACCCCACCCTGTCCCCACACCTGGGCTCCTCCGGTTGTCACGCACAGGTAGCCGGTGCCCTTGTGCCCGAAGCCCTTGGCCAGGCCGGCCGCTGCGCCCTCGGCCGTCACCGTGATCTGCAGGCACAGGGAGCGTCAGGCCAGCCCCAAACCAGAACCGGCTGGTGGAACCAGGGCAGAGGGAGCTCTGCCGCTGTGCCTACCGCGCTCCAGCCTGCGGGAACAGCCGTGAGCCCATGAGCCAAGCCAATTCCGGTGAGCGGAGCCCCCTCTGCCGCCGCCGCCATGGCTGCCGCGTCCAACCGGGAAGTGCTGGAGCCATTGGGCGGCGATTGGTTTGTGGTCTGAGCGACGTGAGTGGCAACCAACGCGCAGTGAGTGAGGCCGTGGGACGAGTTCAGAGACAGAAGTATGGGGCCCACAGCAGGCGCTTATCACATTTATTGCCCAGAGCCCCCCAACCCCTCAGCCCGTGGGCGGCACAGCCAGCAGTTTGCGCACAGGGGAGTTCTCCAGCTGCCGGAAGGTCCTGGAGGCTGGAAGGGAGGGAAAAACGCTCGTTAATGAGCCCAGTGGAGGTTTTCTTCCCCACCACTGAGGGGTTTGGCGCTCACCGAGCTGCTTGGAGAGGCTCTGCAGGTAGAGCCGACTCTCCTCGCCGAAGGCCTGAAGCAGCCGCAGTGCCTGTTGGAGCTCGTCCAGCTGCAAAAGCAGAACAGTTCTCCCTAAATTCCCATCTCAACTGCCCCTCTCGCAGCTCAAAACCCTTCCCCTCATCCTCTCCCTCCAGTCCCTGAGCAAAATCCCTCTGCCCAGGAGTGGAGTCCCCTTCCCGGGAGGGTTTAAGGGATGGATGGACGAGGGGGACATGGGCAGTGATTGATGAGGATGGTTGGACTCCATGACCTGGTGGGTCTCTTCCAACCTGGTGACTCTGTGACTGTTGAACTTCATGAGGTTTCATGATCCCATCTCTCTACATGCCTCTGGATTCCTTCCCTCATTCGGTTGGAAAGGACACACTGGATCATGGACTCCAACCCTTCCCAACTCTCTCAGCCTGTCGCTGGTGTCAAGCTTGGTGCTGCTGAGGGTTCCTTCTCTCCATGTTTCCAACAAAGACGTTAACCAACACTGATCCAGATGGAAAACCCCCAGAGCCACTGTGGGAACGGGATGTTTTTTCATCTCACCACAAGCTCCATGCAGCTCAAGACCTCGCCCTGGTCATCCAGGAGCTGCTGGTAGTTGGGTTTGGAGCTGAGGACTGCAGCCTGCGAGCTCTGCCGGAGATCGTGGGGCAGCGTCTCCCCTTTCTTCTGGCCACTTTCCTCCAGCTGCCTGCGGAATAGAGCCCGTCCATCCCTCAGGATCAGCCCCAAGCTCTGGCCCAACACCCCCCGGGTACCAATCCCAACCTGCATCTCTCTTCAGCTCCAGTTTGGTAGCGCAGCAGGAGCTCATCCCACGACTTGGATTCGGCTGCGAATCTGTGGAGTGGGAAGAGAGAGAGAGAGGAGGTGTCTGAGTGTTCCCTGTGCAAAGCTCAGCGACGGCACAGGAAAAACTCCTCCGAAGCATTAAATATTCCCCGATATTGGGGTGTCTGAGCCCGTAGGGGCTTTACCTGGCGATATAGTCCTTAATCTGCGCCACCGACTCATCCAGAGCAGAGTCCAGCAAGCTCCTAAAGCAGAGACATGGGATACAGGGATACGGACACACTCCTCAGAGCATCCCAGGGGGTTCTGCCCAGCGCTGACGCACTGTGAGGGCTCAGAATTCCAGCAAACTACAGCCACAGGGACATCTTTAGGGATTTAGGGGCTGGGCAGCCTCTGGAAGATCCCCCTTCCCCCCTAAAAAAAAAAAAAAATGAAGGTGTGTTCGGCATTTGGTGACTTCCTACCCGTTGGGATCTTCCACGCAGCTCTTGAGGGTCCCGTCTCGCTTGAGCTTCTGCACATATCGCTTCAGGTCCTCTGCCCCAGAGCGCACTGAGGGCAACCACACTGGGATCAACCTCCTGCTCCCAGCAGCTTGGATATGGAGCAGCACGAACACCATCCCATCCCCATCCCCATTCCCATCCCTCCTGCCCTTCCCCATCTCCGTGCCCTCCACTGGCCTCTCTCCAGCGACTCCTGCTCCTTCTGGAGCCGAGGAGCTCAGAGCCAGGCCCAGATTCCAGCTGGATCCTCTCTAGGGTCAAGCAGAGCGGGAGAAGAACCCCCTGGCCTGCTCCCCACGACTCCCAAATCCCAACTGGAAGTCATTCCAGTAATTCCATGTGCTGATTCTAATAAAATACCTCGTCCCTCTGCCCACGTTTCACTTCCAGTGTGTTCCTGTCTTCCATCCCAGCAGCTGCAGCCGCGCACAGAAGCTGTGGCTGCTCCCAACCCTCTGGAAGCAGCTGGATTTGAGGAAGGATCCACATTCAGGATCCTCCTGGATTCACACGGAGCAACTCACCATTGGCTCTGAAAGCCTCGGGGCTGAAGCCATCGGTTTCCTTCAAGACGTGTTCAAATTTCTGTGCGGAAAACTACAAGGAAGAGAGGAAAGGTCTCAGCAGCTTTTCCTGAGGTGTCGCCAGAGGGACTGTTCCAGGAGGAGAAGGGATTCCCTCCTGCCCCAGCTTCCTCTTCATGACTCCATCACATAAATAGTTTCCGTTAAGCGGCAGGAGAAAGGAAAACAAGTTCATTTTGAAGGAAAGGCTCTGACCTGGAAGCTGGATAGCAGCAGCATGGAGAGCCTGTCCGTCTCTGGCAGGTCCAGCCTGATGGATTTGCACAATTCTGAAAAAAAACCAGAACAGGATTGTGGATGAAGAGTTAAATTCCTACCGAGCTGCAAGTGGCTGAGATGTTCCTAAAGGACTAAAAGTGAGGAGATGGAAAGAGCAGGGAAAAGAGGGAGAAAAGGAGTTTGTGAGCAGGCAAGAGCAGGCTGGGAGCACACACCGGTGACGTCCTGGTGCACAGGCGGCAGGGATTTCCGGCGCTTGGTCCCCTTCAGGCTGGAACGACACCAGGAGCGACGCTTGGATCGAGGAGTGGGCACGGACAGCCTCAGGGAGCAGTTAAAGGGGCTCAGGCTGCGGTCGTGCCCGGAATTGTTTCTCCGGGGAGAAATTCTCGCGGGACTAGGGCCGGAGGGGCTTCTCCTGAGGCCGGGACTCTGTTGGGATCTTCTCCTCCGAGTCGTTCCGCTCCTTGCAGGGGGACTAAGGATCTTCTTGCTCACTGCGGTGCTGTCAGGTGGCTTCTGGAATCCCTCAGGATCTGCCTCCTTCCCTCCACCGTCGGGATCTGAGAAAACCAGACAATAAACACAGATGAAAGGGCATCTCCCGTGGCTTCAGGGGCATTAAACCAGGCTTTGCTTTCCAGCTTGGAGAGCGCAACAGACTCCCATTGCCTCTGCTTCTCCCTTCCAACTCCTTCTGGAAGCCCAAGCAGCCTTCCTGCCCTCAATCCATGGGGCCAGCCTGTCCCTATCCCTCTGCAGACCATTCCCACTCTCCATTCCCACTCTCCATTCCCTCTCAGGAACAATCCCAAGGTTCCTGGCTTGTTTCCGGACACCCCTTTCCTTCTCCTTTCTCCCCCAACCTCCCCTTACCTGACACGGCACCTTCGGCTGCAGCGTGAGCTCCACAGGGAGAACTCTGAAGGAAGAATCATAAAAACACAAGACTGGGAAAGACCCCAAGGATCGTGGAGTCCAACCATCCCCATTGATCACTGACCCATGTCCCTCAGCTCCTCATCCACCTGTCCCTTAAACACCTCCAGGGAAGGGGAATCAACCCCCTCCCTGGGCAGCCTATTCCAATGCCCAATGACCCTTTCTGGGAAAAACTTCCTCCTAATCTCCAGCCTAAATCTCCCCTGGTGGAGCTTGAGGCCATTCCCTCTCGTCCTGTCCCCTGTCCCTTGGGAGAAGAGCCCAGCTCCCTCCTCTCCACAACCTCCTCTCAGGGAGTTGGAGAGAGCAATGAGGTCTCCTCTCAGCCTCCTCTTCTCCAGGATAAACCCCCCCAGCTCTCTCAGCCGCTCCTCATAGGGCCTGTTCTCCAGCCCCTTCACCAGCTTCGTTGCTCTTCTCTGGACTCTCTCCAGAGCCTCAGCATCCTCCCCGTGGGGTCTCCTCCCCCTCCGCCCTTCCCAGCGCTCACCTCTCCCGGTGGCTCTCGGGTTCCCTCCTCAGCCGCCGCCATGACAGCCGCTCGGGAAGGGGCGTTTCCCGCCTTTTTTCCCCTCCCCTCAGGGTTTCCCGCCCTTTCCCCCTCCCCTCAGGGTTCTCCGCCATGTTTGCTCCCCCCCCCCCCCCCCCCCTCCCCCTCCCGCCAATGGGGAAACTGACAGAGAAAAAGAATTAAAAAGCCTTTTGTGCCTTTTTTTTAATCTTTGATAAAAATCTCAGCAGAAAGCGGTGGACGCTGTGTTAATTGTGTTAATGCACAAAACCCGATGATGCGTGGAATTCCATTTTTTTCCCCCAATTGTTATTATCCTTTTCCAACAGAATTGGTCATTCTAGAAGAGCCCAAGGGAAGGTTCCTGCTCCCTCAGGCTCTCCCACCTTTTAGCCTCTCCCTGCCCCTCTTTCCCCCAGGAAAGCTCACCCTCCAGGAGACTGTGGTTTCCCCCCCAATAAAGCTTCCCCAAAGGAAAACTGAGAGGAAAAAGGGGGGAAAAAAAGGCTTTGGAAGTTCATCCTCTTCCGTCATCATCTCAAATCCCCCACCAAGTTCATCCCCTGCTCCCTTTTATCTTAGGTTCATGGAGTAGTTTGGGTAGCAGGGAGCTTTAGAGGCCACCTAGTCCAACCCCCGTGCATTAAACAGGGAAATCCTCAAACTGGATCAGGTTGCTCGGAGCCCCATCCAACCTGACCTGGGATGTTTCCAGGAATGGAGCACCTATGGCCTCCTTTTACAGTCACTGCAGAGAAACAGGGACCTGACGATGTGAACTGACCACACTTTGCTAGATATCCGAGATGGGCTGGACCTTCATTTGATAGGAATGGTTGGACTAGAAGATCCGATGGGTCCCTTCCAACCTGGTTGTTCCATGATTCCATGATTCTAAATGGAAGTGGAGGACTTGGCGTTAATGCACAAGGAGTTGGTTCTCCATGGAGTTCACCTGGGGAGGGTTGTTCTCCTCTAGCTGTGAAATGAGAATTCTGTGTCCAGAAGAGAAGGAGCTGCAGGTTTATAAACTATAAACAGAGGGAACGGATCAGCTTAACAGAGCTAGAGGAAGCCAAGAAGCTGCCCCCTGGCTCCCCATCAACCCCTTCCCCAGACAAACTGGAAAAAAAAAAGGAAAAAAAAAAAAGACTCTGGAAGTTTATTATCTTTGATAATTGAAAGAGATGGACTCAGTGTTAATGTGCAAAACCTGATATGCATGGAATCTGGGTGGGTTGTGGTGTTGTTCTTTTTCACTAGACTTTAAATTAGAAAGATGGGGTCAGGAGTCAAGGGTTGCAGGTTTATAAACCAAGGAATGGAATCGCTTATCTTAAAGGAGCCAAAGGAAGCTGAAAAGCCTCCTCCTGCCCTTCCCTGTTTCCTTCTTTCCTTCCCACCGTCCCCTGAGGGAGCCCCTGGCTCCCCTCTAGCCCTTCAGGGAGCCCCAGCAAGGAAAACTGAGAGGAAAAAGGGGGAAAAAGGCTTTGGAAGTTTATTATAATCTTTGATAAAATCTCACCTGGAAGGGGCAGACTCTGTGTTAATGCACAAAAACCAACCGTCCGTGGAATTCCCGTGGGTTTTGTTGGTTTGGTTTTTTTTTTCACTAGACATTAAATTATGTGGAATGACACAGGATGGAAGATCCGACCCGAGAGCAAAGTCCGGTGAGAGGTTTGGTAAAGCAGAGTTCTGATTAATTAGCTCGGAATGAAGTCTAATTAAGAAAAGCCCATTTTCCTATACAAAATTACCATACAGAGAACGCATACAATTACAATACAGGGATTTAACCGTTAGTAGCTACCACCTAGAACAGAAATTCCATCGTAAAAAAACTTCATGGAAATTAAAATAAGTCAATTCTTTTCAAGGAATAGGAGAGATAGTAGTAGGATAGATACTTTCTTTCCCCTCCTTGCTTCTTACCAGAAAACCCACAGTTTAAAAAAAACCGAATTTGGTTAAGAAAAGGAAGCAAGTTCTTTTAAACCAATTTCACATCCTAAGGAGAAAAAGAACTTGACTGCGTGAGGCTGAGAGGTAGAGAGGTATCGCGCTCACAATCTTCTCTCGGCTCCGGGGAAGGGGGTTCTGAGGTATCATCTGTGTGTCGAGTTGTACAAACAAGAAGAGTATTGACGAATTACACCAACGACCTCTTTCCTCTCATCGATAGGTCCTAAAAGCTTTAATTAGACGCATCTGAATTGACGCTCCCAGGGTCTCCGGCAGGTGAAGTGATGGATGAAGGGGTAGCAGCATCCTGCCAGCTGCCATTAGCCTGCAGGGAGAAGAAAGAGCTCCTTTAATTAAACCTTTAGGAAACCACTTAGCCACTTTCTAAATTCACACCTTACAGGGGAGGCTGCGCTTGAAAGGAAATAACTACACGTCTGCTCTGGCAACACTGAGGAATATCATCATCATCATCCTCATTGAAGAGTTTGGGTCGGAAGGGACCTCAACACCGATCGAGTTCCAATCCTTCTACTTGATCAGGTTCATAGAATCATAGAACAACCAGGTTGGAAGAGACCCATCGGATCATCGAGTCCAACCATTCCTATCAAACACTAACCCATGTCCCTCAAAACCTCATCCACCTGTGCCTTAAACACCTCCAGGGAAGGGGAATCAACCCCCTCCCTGGGCAGCCTATTCCAATGCCCAATGACCCTTTCTGCAAAAAACTTCCTCCTAATCTCCAGCCTAAATCTCCCCTGGTGGAGCTTGAGGCCATTCCCTCTTGTCCTGTCCCCTGTCCCTTGGCAGAAGAGCCCAACTCCCTCCTCTCCACAACCTCCCTTCAGGTAGTTGTAGAGAGCAATGAGGTCTCCTCTCAGCCTCCTCTTCTCCAGGAGAAACACCCCCAGCTCTCTCAGCCGCTCCTCATAGGGCCTGTTCTCCAGCCCCTTCACCAGCTTCGTTGCTCTTCTCTGGACTCTCTCCAGAGCCTCAACATCCTTCTTGTGCTGAGGGGCCCACAACTCAACACAGGATTCAAGGAGTGGCCTCCCCAGTGCTGAGTCCAGAGGGAGAATCCCCTCCCTGGCCCTGCTGGTCACACTGTTTCTGATCCAAGCCAGGATGCCATTGGCCTTCTTGGCCCCCTGGGCACACTGCTGCCTCATGGTCAGTCGCTGTCGACCAAGCTCCCACCAGGTTGCCCCAAGCTCCCACCAAACCTGACCCTGGGCTGGGGCAGCCGCAACTCTGGGCCTCCACCCCGAGGATTTTTTGGCCTTCCTCTTATTCCTAGAGCAATAATTAGTCCTTAGAGCAAGAATTAACCCTCGTGCACACACTTTCTGGCGAGCAAAGCCACAGTTTTCAATCCAGTCTACAGGAGGGGAAGGCTGGGGCGTTAAACTACATCTTTTCCAGCTTTTTTGATAGGAATACATATTTTCCAGCTTTTTTTGATAGGAATGGTTGGACTAGAAGATCCGATGGGTCCCTTCCAACCTGGTTGTTCTATGATTCTATGATTTTTTCCTGTCCCCAGGAGATGTCAGGGAGGAAAAGCTCAGTGGTTACTGATAGATCATTAACCCTTCTCAGCAGAAGCCGCATTCCTAGCCCAGGGCTCTTACATCCACGCGCTGTGTTGTGTACAAGGGATTCCCCACGATCGAGTCGTATCTCCCCGTCTGGTGGATGACGTGATGCAAGGAATCCATCTGCAACAAGGTCCCACAGAACGAGGAGGGTTAGGAGAAAAAAAAAAAGGAAGTTAAACTGCAGCACTACATGGTTTCATAGAATCATAGAACCAGGTTGGAAGAGACCCATCGGATCATCCAGTCCAACCATTCCTATCAAACACTAACCCATGTCCCTCAGCACCTCATCCACCCGTCCCTTAAACACCTCCAGGGAAGGGGAATCAACCCCCTCCCTGGGCAGCCTATTCCAATGCCCAATGACCCTTTCTGTGAAAAACTTCCTCCTAATCTCCAGCCTAAATCTCCCCTGGTGGAGCTTGAGGCCATTCCCTCTTGTCCTGTCCCCTGTCCCTTGGGAGAAGAGCCCAGCTCCCTCCTCTCCACAACCTCCTTTCAGGGAGTTGTAGAGAGCAATGAGGTCTCCTCTCAGCCTCCTCTTCTCCAGGATAAACCCCCCCAGCTCTCTCAGCCGCTCCTCATAGGGCCTGTTCTCCAGCCCCTTCACCAGCCTCGTGGCTCTTCTCTGGACTCGCTCCAGAGATCAAATAGGCCAAAATATCTGAAATAAGTGCGAGTTTTCTTGCAGGAAGACAAATTTTCTTTACAGCTTCTTGTTATTTACCCAGCGAGGTGGTTATCGAGCAGAATCAGAACATCACACTCATCACTTTTATGAGAAAGGAACGGATTCCATGTGGTTTGTGCTAAAACCTTAAAAAACTTTAAAGCATGTGAAGGTACTAATGATACATGGATAAAAATGTAAGCATATAAAGAAGAAAAACAGGAGAAAGTTTCAACTAGGAGTTGAAACAGATAATCGATATTTGTTTAAGAGGGTTTTGAAATGGTTTTGATAGGAATGGTTGGACTCGATGATCCGGTGGGTCTCTTCCAACCTGGTGATTCTATGATTCTATGAAAACAGAATCAGTTTTTGACCTTTTCAGCAAAGCCTCGTTTAAGGAACTTCATTTTCTGAGAGTTAACTATGGGTTTTGCAGGCAGAGTTCCTCTCTAGGAGTGATAACCCATTTTTTATTATTTCCTCACTGACCTGGGACTGCACATTGGCTCCCACTGGCGAACTCTGGTAAGAAGTCAACGACTGGAGGTTTATAAACGAATCGCTGGAATTGGTCATCTTAAAGGAGCCAGAAGAAGCTGAAAAATAAAAAAAAGAACGTATTTTAATAGGAAATAAAACCCACCAAAAGTGGTTTTTCATTTCATATTCCATATGTTTAAAAAGAAAAAGAAAACCTATGACAAAGACACTGGAATTAATCATAGAATCATAGAACAACCAGGTTGGAAGAGACCCATCGGACCATCGAGTCCAACCATGAAGAATCCTCATCCTCAGAAGAAACAACCGGAGCCTTCAAAGCAAAAGGCTCTTTCCCACTGCTCCTACTCACTCGAATTCGGCGTCGACGGAGAATTCGCTTGGTTGCCTTGAGCCACCACGTTGGTGGCATCGACGGCTGTTTTGGCGGCGTAAATATTCGCTTCTTCCTGGAACTTCCCCATGTTCTTTTTGTAGCGAATCCTTTTGTTACCGAACCAGTTGGAAACCTGGAGATGATGAACGGAGCTGTTAGATTGGATCAAATGATCCCGATTGGAAGTTTCCAGCAAAGACGATCATCGAATCGTGGAATAGTTTGGGTTGGGAGGGACCTGAAAGCTCATCCGGTTCCACCCCCTGGGTCAGGAAAGATGTTTCAAAGCAGGATTAAAGCAGAAAACACCTAAACTCTTCTCAATAACCTAAATGCTGTTTAAAGCCTCATTGACCGGAACCTGTTGTTAATTCTATTGAATTATAAACCACTCTCCGAGGGCAAAACCAGCCTTGAATTCCAGAGAAAACTCCTGTACCTGCGAAACGGTGATGCCGCCTTTCTTTGCGAGCTCTTCTTTGGCCTCTTCGCTGGGGTAAGGATTGCTCAGGTGGGAATAAAAATACTCGTTCAGCACCTCTGTTGCCTGTTTGCTGAAGTTGCGTCGTTTACGCCTAGAAAACAGGAGGTTTTTCTGGTTATGGAGCTGTAGAGAAAAGGCAAAAAGTTGCCTTTTCCCCTCTAAAATACATTTTTTCTAGAGGAGGATGCAAGAATCGAGTGGAATTCAACTGATGTTGATACTGGAGCAAGAAAATCGGATCTGAATTCTTAAAATCTGGCACTGGGAGCGACAGAGAAGAGGTTTCTCCGGCGCTCGCTGCGCTTTCTGCAGTACCTGGCGTCGAGGAAGCGCGAGCGCAGGATCATGACGGCCTCGCACGTGCTCTGCTTCAGCTGCATCTGGATGGTGCTGAATTTCCCGTGGATGATGTTGACCATGCGCTCGATCTCCTTGGGCGAGATGGGCCTGGTGCGACTCTGCTCCCTCAGCAGGTTCATCACGTGGGTGGTGAACTCGCTGCAGGCCTGAGGAGACACAGACAGGGATGGACACATAAAACACCTTGGGGGGGTCCTCGCCCAGCAGGAACACACCCCAGAAACTTCAGGAATTTCCACGTTTCAGCTTTACTGTAGTTCATAATCATGGGATGGTTTAGGTTGGAAAGGACCTCAAAGCCCAGCAAGTCTCCCCCGGATCCGGTTGCTCCACATCCAGCCTGGTCTTCGGCACCTCCAGGGATGGGGCAGCCACAGCTTCTCGGGAAAACTTCATCCACCCTCTCACAGGAACGATTTTTCCTAATATCTCAACGAAATCTCCCCTCTTTCAGCTCAAACCTGCTCCCCTTATCCTGTGCTCCCTGACCACGAGTCCCACCCCAGCTCAGGCTTCCCTCGCTCTACTTCCTCTTTTTTTACCATTAACAACTTGCTTTTCTTTTAATAACAAAAATCCCAACGGAATCGTAGAATCACGGGGTGGTTTAGGTTGGAAGGGACCTCAAAACCCATCCCATTCCACCTCCTGCCCCAATTCCACTGGATCAGGTTGCTCCAAGCCCCATCCAGCCTGCTCTTCAGCACCTCCAGGGATGGGGCAGCCACAACTCCTCTGGAAAACTTCATCTAACCCTCACAGGAACATTTTTTCCTCCTATCTCACCACCTCTGCGCATTTACTCTTATTAAGCACCACCAGAGCTAAACGAAGACGCTGAATAATTTGATATCTAGTCCCTCTTCTCTTCCGTAACACGTTTCCAACCTCCTCCTCGACCTTCATTCCGCTGCCTGTTCCGTTCTCGAACCGAGAGCGAAGGGGGGGGGAGGAAAAAGGGGTTATTTTTTAAATGGAGATGATAAAAACTCTTCCATGCAGAAAGATCACCTGTTCATATTTCTCTAGCTCAGAGTGGTAAATCTGTCGGATCTGGGACAGCTTGGCCCTGTAGTCAGAGTGCTCAATGCTATTGTCATTTGGACAGCCACCTGATGCTGCTGCTCCAGCCATCGGTCCTCCTCTTCCTCTTTTCTCGGGGCCGGAGACGCCCTCTGCCAGCAGCATGTTATCTAGTCTCATTAGCTGGGCATCTGGGGGGTCTTCCTCCTGAATACCACGAATACTTAACACTGGAGGGACACAGAGAAGGAAGAAAAAGGTTATTTCGGAAGCAGGAAAGAACTTCCGCTCCAACTCCTTGGAACCGAACGTCCCCTTTCAGTTCATTCAAAGCCTTTGATGCCGTTTCTCGCAGCATTTTTGCTTCAGAAACTGTCACCTCGGAGAGGCACAAACCCTCCTGGGTGGAAAACTGGTTGGCTGGAGGGTCCAGAGAGTGGTGGGAGATGGAGTGAACTCCAGCTGGAGCTCCACGTGGTGTCCACAGGGCTCAGCGCTGGGTCCTGTTCGATGTCTTCATCGGCGACAATACCTCTTCCAAAAAAAAAAACCATCAGAACCTCCAGCGCAATGTGACCAGAAACAAAATAAAAAGGCTTTTTAAATGAATCATCCAGGTTTTGTTTTGAAAAATCCCCAATCCTCCTTTTTCCTTTTCCCCTAGAAGGGCCAGAAGTGGTTTGCCCTTCGCCTTTTTTACCAAAATTCACATTATTGACCCCGAGCGGCAAATGGAAATTCAACTCAACAGATATTTTGGTGTCACCTTCTCGCCCTGAAGGTGCTGCTGCCCCAAACATCTTTGTATGCACATCCGAGCTCCCACCTGCAGCTTCATTTTATGCCACTTGTCTAATTATGGCAATTAGACATTAGCTCTCATCAATTAGACGGAAGCTGATCTCGAGTTGACTGCTGAAAAGCTCCTTCCGACTAAGGTGGGAAGAACCCAGCTGGAGGGATTTGGTGAGAAACTGGAAAGGATTGAACCATCGGAACATGAATAAAGAACGTTTTCGAATGAGTGGTTGAAACTTTCCTTTAGTGACTCCTCTCTCATAGAATTCTGGGACGGTTTGGGTTGGAGGGGACCTCAAAGCCCTCGAAGTTCCTCCCCTGTGGGCTGGGAAACCTCCTGCTGGATCCCGTTGCTCCAAACTCCATCCAACGTGGCCTTGAAGCCCTCCAGGGATGGAGCAGCCACCACTTCTCAGGGCAACCTCACCCAGGGCCTCTCTACCCTCCCAGGAGGACATTTCTCCTCGAGATTTCCCCTCAATCTCCCGTCTTTCAGCTTAAAACCGCTCCCCTCATCCTCTCCCTTGACCCAAAGCTGTTCCCCAGCTTCCCCAGAGCCCTTTTCCACCCTCGAAGCTGCTCCGAGGCCTCCATGGAGCCTTCTCCAGGCTGAACAACCCCAACTCTCAGCTTCAAATTGAGGTTCTCCATTCCTCACATCATCTCCGGGGCCTCCTCTGGCCTCTCTCCACGTCCTCCCTGTGCTGAGGACTCCAGAACATCTTCCTCTGCCTGTCCCGACTCTCCTGCTTGACAACACTTTGAGGAAAACGCTTCCCTGGAACTCTCACCCCTCTTAGTAGCCGTTTGGCCACCACATATTTCATAGAATCATAGAACAACCAGGTTGGAAGAGACCCATCGGATCATCGAGTCCAACCATTCCTATCAAACACTATTTGATGCTTCCAGAGTAGCTGAAGAACTAATTCCAGCTCTATCAGTGAACGAGGCTTTGAGTCGAGATGCCGAGACTGGAGTTGTGGCAGAGTCAGTTTTTTAAGGGCTTTTAGAAAGGCCTTTCCTAACGGTAAAATCCTTCATCGTTAAATCCTTCACAATTTATCATTTTTATGGGTTAAGAAACCCCTTAAGAAGCCAGAAGAGAAGCTCCTGCCCCAGTACCAACAGGATTTTGTGTTCTCGAGCACGTCACCTCCCTGAATCTATCAAAGATGTGCAGCAATTATCCTAAACAAAATGAAATCCCCATCATTTCTAATTAATCCTTAATTAAACTACCTCAGAAGCCGAGGTGCGGCGGCTTCACTCAGTATGCAAATGCAATCACGACAACGCATTTACATCCCGTTAATTAAGAGGTTTGAGGTTCCCTAACGAAGTGAATGAGCAAACTGGTACAAAACTAAGCCCAAGCAGACTTTGCTTGGACGCGTTTGCCTTCCCACATTTCCCTTCACGGAGCGTGTGATGCAGAAGAGCGAGAAATGAGGGAACAGAAAGTTAGATTCCAAAGTCAGAGATGACGTGAGGGCTGGAGAACCTCTGCTTCAATGAGTCGATGAGAGAGTTGGGGTTGTTCAGGCTGGAGATTTAATTCTGATTTAATTCTAATTCTGAAGTGGCAGCTGGTCTGCAAAACCCCTGCTGAAAGGGTTAAAAATGCTCCAAACGCTTCCCCGAGTTCCCGAAAAAAAACCCCTATTGGATTCGATGCCTCTTCCGCCACCTCCTTGCACTCCAAGCAGGGGTCAAAGAAGGTTTGGAATAAAGAGAAATTAAAAGCGTTCGGGGCACTGAAACAAGACGTGGAAACAGGGCAAACCTAGTTAAGAGTCATTTCTAATTGCTTTTTCATTAATTAACGCCGCCAGGGAGGAATTTCCAGCCCCTTTCGGCTTATCCCGAGCTATTGTGAGCGCTGGGAGCTCCAACAAAGAGGGAAAGGAAAATAGGAGGAAGGGGGGGGGATGTATTTTAAACCCATTTTGGAGCCAGCGAAGCTGTTTGTGAGCCTGGATCACAAAGAAATCCTAAAACCGTGAGCTCCAGCACCTCCGAGGCTTTTGTTTGGAACATCTGCTCCCTGTTCATTTAAATAAGGAAGAGACAGAGCATCAGACATTCAAAAAAAAAACCTATGGGAGCAGCGTAGAGCCCGGAGGAGTCGTGGTTTCCATCAATAAACCCAGGAGCAGCTTCTAATGTGGAAAAGCAAAGGGAAGAGCAGGAAAAACCCACCCAGGGAAGCCCTAACGCAGGTTCAAGCTGTGAAATGGAACGGAAAACGCTGATGTTTTCCTCAGGGATGATTCGTTCTTCCCTAAAATCCACCCCAAGAACTGGCTAAGGCTTTATTGAAACCAGATATTGGAGCAGCGACGCTCAAGTGTTCACGTGGAGCATCCGCGGAGAGACTCCAACTTGGAATCCGTGGCTCTCGGAGCTCCTGCTCCTCAGAGCCCATTCCCTGCTCCTTCTGCACTTCCCAGGCTCACGTGGGAGTTCTTCTCCACAAGTTACTTTTCTACTCAACGTTTTTCCACCCCCACAGTCCTTAAAGGGAGAAAAAAGCAGCAGAACCAGCAGGATTCTCCAGGAACTCTACCAGAACTCACAATCCCAACCCGTGGAGTCTCCACATAATAATCTCTCATAATAATGAGGGTACCCTTAGCAAGTTTGCAGATGACACTGAGCTGTGTGGAAGTGTGGATCTGCTGGAGGGTCGGGAGGCTCTGCAAAGGGACCTGAACAGGCTGGATCCATGGGCTGAGTCCAATGGGATGAGGTTTAACACGGCCAAATGGCGAGTCCTGCACTTGGGGCACAACAACCCTGAGCAGAGCTCCAGACTGGGAGAAGTCTGGCTGGAAAACTGCCAGGAGGAGAGGGACCTGGGGGGTGTTGGTCGACAGCGACTGACCATGAGGCAGCAGTGTGCCCAGGGGGCCAAGAAGGCCAAGGGCATCTTGGCTTGGATCAGACATGGTGTGAGCAGCAGGGCCAGGGAGGTGATTCTCCCTCTGGACTCAGCACTGGGGAGGCTGCTCCTTGAATCCTGTGTTGAGTTGTGGGCCCCTCAGCACAAGAAGGATGTTGAGGCTCTGGAGAGAGTCCAGAGAAGAGCCACGAGGCTGGTGAAGGGGCTGGAGAAGAAGAGGAGCAGCTGAGAGAGCTTTGAGGGTGTTTATCCTGGAGAAGAGGAGGCTGAGGGGAGACCTCATTGCTCTCTATAACTCTATAACCTGAGGGGAGGTTGTGGAGAGGAGGGAGCTGGGCTCTTCTCCCAAGGGACAGGACGAGAGGGAATGGCCTCAAGCTCCACCAGGGGAGATTTAGGCTAGAGATTAGGAGGAGGTTTTTCACAGAAAGGGTCACTGGAATAGGCTGCCCAGGGAGGTGGTTGATTCCCCTTCCCTGGAGGTGTTTAAGGGACGGGTGGATGAGGTCTTGAGGGACTTGGTTTAGTGTTTGATAGGAATGGTTGGACTCAATGATCCGATGGATCCTTCCAACCTGGTTGTTCTATGATTCTATGGTTCTATAACACAAAAAAAGCAGCATCGTCTCCTCCAAACCCGCATCGTAAACCCATTTCCAGCTTCCAGAAGGCTCTTAATCCCAATAAATCAGTTTTAAGTTGGAGAATCTAGGTGGGAAAGGCAGAGTAGGCAGTGGAAGGTGAGGTTCTCCGATAGCAGCGAAGGCTCCTCTTTACCTGTTTTCTCCTTGATCTCGCAGAGGACGCTGAACAGAGCCGGCTTCATCCGGTGGCAGTTCAAGGCGTGTTTCCTGCAACGGGAGAAGGAAAAAAGGAGTGAAAACCAGCAGGGAGAACCTGAAAAAAACTGGATTGTGCCTCATAGGATCCGGAATTAAAGCCCTGGTGCTTTATTTCACCTCCAGTCATTACCAGAGCCTGATGGTGCAGAGACGCGTCGGCCTCAAACCCCAAAATTCTGCTTCTGGGAACTGTCAGCACCGTTGGTTCTTCCCCAAGGAGATGGAGACGCAGGTTTTGGATGCACGAGGGAGTTTTCCCACCTCATTTTACCCAATTTTGCCTGTTTGAAGCTCCTCCAGCCCTTTCTGCCTTCCCTCCCCTTCCTCTTTCTCCTCAGGAGGACAGAAGCCACCCAACCACCTACTCCCAACAGGGAGTTTCACTCCAACTGAGCTGGAAGCTCATCCAGAATGTAAAAAAAAAACGGAGCTGAGCTTTCCCAACGCAGCATTTTCTCAGCCCTCACCCACTTCCAGCAGCTGAGGAGCCCGATTTCCACAGGGACTCAGGCAAAAGGAGCCTCCAAAAGGCCTCGTTTGCCGCTCGCGACCCCGATTCTCATTGAGAAGCGATATTTTAATCACATTTATCGCTCTGTTTCAATCAATCAGTCATAGAACAACCAGGTTGGAAGGGACCCATCGGATCTTCTAGTCCAACCATTCCTTTTTCGAGGCGGATTTGATGTAAAACCAAACTGGTTGCTTCTCCAGCTTTTGGGGAGCGAAGGGAAGACAAGCGCTCGGCTTCCTCGAAAGCTCCGAGCGGAGACGGGAAAGCGAGTTTTGAGTAACAAGCTCAATCCCTTCGGGACGCGGCTTCTCGGAGACGTCCGATAACCCTGACCCTGAGCCCAGCAGCCGCAGAACAAAGGCGGCGACTGGAGTCTATTGTCCTTGCCTGATGAGGGAAAGAACGGGAAGAGATGGGGAATGAATTCCAAGCCTCCAACTCTGCTCATCTGGGTCTCAGCCGCAGGTTTTTAGGTGAACGGCAGCCCCAAGACCTGACCTGGAGCCGACTGCAGAATGAATCCAGCCACAAGCTCCTTCCCAAGCCCAAGTTTTGATAGGAATGGTTGGACTGGATGATCCGATGGGTCCCTTCCAACCTGGTTGTTCTATGATTCTATGAAGTTGGGGCTTTAACACCTCTAACCGCAGCTTCCAACTCATCCTGAGTTGATTCGTTTCCTTTCCATGGAACTTCCACCCAAGTTTTCAACTTGGAGTTAACGATTTGCGTCACGGGCAGAGGGACTCGGTTTAATATTTGATAAGAGCGCTTGGACTCGAGGAGCCGGAGGGTCTTTTCCGAGCTGGTGATTGTCTGATTCTACCATTAAGAACCCTCTGACGTTAAAAATGATCCCTAAAAACCACCTAGAAGGGATATTTAGGATGAAATAATCAAGTTAACACAGGCAGAACTTCAATGTTGAAGTCTTCAAGACCAGGCTGGATGCAGCTTGGAGCAACCTGACCTAGTGGGAGGTGTCCCTGCTCATCGAAGGGATGGAACTGGATGGAATTTGAGGTCTTTTCCAACCCAAACCTATCTCACGACTCTATCAAAGTCGCTTAAACCACGACCAGGTCGTCTCCCAGAGCTCATTTCTCAACTCTTGCTCAAAACCGAAGCTCCCGACACATTCCTCCTGCTCCAAACCACCTTAAAAAGGAGGTTGGGAGGCAAACCCAGGACCTACGGGGAAATCCAAGCCTCTGGAATCCACCTCGGAGCTGCAGGAGGTTCTTCTGGAGCCAAGATCTAAGTTTCGACAGAGAAATCCCTGCGAGAGGTCAGGAATGGCAGCACCAGGGCAAACAGAAAAAGGCTAAACCCCAATTTTGCTGAGAGTTATGAAGCTGCTTTGGGAGTTTCCACCTCCTCTGCAAGCGATTTGTGATGTTTAATAAAGGATGAAGGGAAATTCCAGCAGCCTGGGAGCCTTCCCAGGGCTCCATACTGGTACCAGGAGGCGCCCGGGGATGGGAAACCAGCAGAGAACTGGGATACAGGCAAGGAACGAGGAATCTCACACCTCTGGAAGGGGATTTTCCACCCTCTGGAGTGATGGGGAGGAGGAGGAAGGGGGCAATTGAGCCCCTGGGGTGATGGGGGGAGGGGGAAAGGGGCAACTAAGGCCCTGGGGGTGATGGGGGGAGGGGGAAAGGGGCAATTGGGCCCCTGGGGGTGATGGGGGGAGGGGGAAAGGGGCAATTGGGCCCCTGGGGGTGATGGGGGGAGGGAGAAAGGGGCAATTGGGCCCCTGGGGGTGATGGGGGGAGGGGGAAAGGGATGATTGAGCCCCTGGGGTAATGGGGGGGATGGGGAAAGGGGCAACTGAGCCCCTGGGGCAGGAGGAAGGGGGCAATTGAGCCCCTGGGGCAAGAGGAAGGGGGCAATTGAGCCCCTGGGGGTGATGGGGGGAGGGAGTAAGGGGCAATTGAGCCTCTGGGGCAGGAGGGGCAGGAAGAAGGGGGCAACTGAAGCCCTGGGGGAAATGGGGGGAGGGGGAAAAGGACAACTGAGGCCCTAGGGGTGATGGGGGGAGGGAGAAAGGGGCAATTGAGCCCTGGGGCAGGAGGAAAGGGGCAACTGAGCCCCTGGGGGTGATGGAGGCAGGAGGAAGGGGGTGATTGAGCCCCTGGGGCAGGAGGAACGGGGCTACTGAGCCCCTGGGGGTGATGGGGAGGAGGAGGAAGGGGTAAGCGAGTCCCCAGTTTGCTGTGGGGGGAGGTGACCGTGTCCTGTCTCCCCCCCAGTTCCCTCAAGGAGCTGAGTCACGGCGACCGGTACCGGGTGTGTGTCCCCCCCCCCCCCCCAGAGCCGGTACCTGGCCTGAGCCTCATCCAGGCTCTGGTCGGTGATCGCCATGATCTGCTGGAGAACATCTCCCGTGTCGTGGGGCCCGGGGGGGGCAGCAGCAGCAGCAGCAGCAGGAGGAGGAGGAGCAGGAACAGGAACCGGGTCTCCGGGAGCGGGAGGAGGAGGTGGGATCCCCCCGGGTAGAGGCCCCGAGGGGCCGAGTAGCCGGGACGGCTCCTCCATGGGCCCCGGGGAGGTGAGGGGGGGGTGAGGGGGGGGGGTGAGCGGCGGGGCCGGTCCCGGAGGCTCCGGAGGCTCCAAAGACAACAGGGCCCGGCGGCCGCCACCCCCCCCGCGACCCTCAGCACGTGACCCGCCCCCGAGCCGCCCCTCTTATAGACGCGCCCCACGTGACCTCCCGCAGGCCTCGCCCCCTCCTCTAGCCACGCCCCCTCCGAGCCGCGCCTCTTATAGACGCGCCCCACGTGACCTCCCGCAGGCCGCGCCCCCTCCTCTAGCCACGCCCCCTCCGAGCCGCGCCTCTTATAGACGCGCCCCACGTGACCTCCCGCAGGCCGCGCCCCCCAGCCGCCCTTCACATGACTCGCTTCAAGCCCCGCCCCCTCTTAGCCCCGCCCCTATAGGCTCGCCCCCACGTGACCTCCCGCAGGCCGCGCCCCCACCTCATGCCACGCCCCCTCTACCCACGCCTCTTATAGACGCGCCCCCACGTGACTCGCCTCAAGCCGCGCCCCCCTCCTAGCCGCGCTTCACGTGACCCTCCTGTAACCCCCCCCCCCCCCCCCCCGCCCGTTAAAGGCGCACCGCCCCCCCACGTGACCCAGCGGCTGTCAACCGCCATCCCTTTCTAGCCCAACGCTAGGCCACGCCCATTCGATTATAACCACGCCCTCTCCCCCAGGCCACGCCCCCTATGATCCACCTAAGGGTTTTCTTGCTCTTCCCAGGAGGCTTCAAGCCCCTCAGCTCCTTGAATCCATCTTCTGGACTTGGGGACAGGGGGAGAAGCTCCAGGGAGACCTTAGAGCAGCTTCCAGGACGGAAAGAGGCTCCAGGAAAGCTTTGTGGTCCTTGTGGAGTTTCGCAGCCCTCCAACCCCAGTCCTGGAGGCTGCTCTCAAGGCAACCTGCTCAGGAGGAGCAGCAGGAGGACAACCGAGGAGCAAAGTCCTGGTGATGGAGGCACAAAGCATCCCTCCTCCCCTCCCAGTATCACTTCCCAGTGTCCATCCAGCCCACAACTGGAGAGCTTCACCCTTCCCAGCAACTCAGAGTCACAGGGAAAAGCCCCAAACCATCTTTCCCAGACCTCAGGACACAATATTTATTCAAGAAGTTGCTGGGATCCTCCTTCCAAGTCTGGTTCGGTCAATCCAGGAGTCCTGACCGTGCTCTTCAGGACCAAACCCACACCTTGAGCACCAAATCCTCCACAAAGTTGTCTTCTCAGAAGCTGCTCAGGGCTGGTTTATCTCTAAAACCCTTCAAATGATGAATTGAGGTGATAATTCAGACCCTGCCTCTCTCCACACCCACCCAAGCCCCTAAAGCTTTGGATTTTTGCATCAACGCAGCCAAATTCCCTGTGAAAACAAAACACTTTGAACCATGGAGGAGGATTTATAGCTGAATTCTTCCACCTCCAGAGCCTTAATCCTCCAGTCGTGGCCTCAGCCCCTCACGAGGACCCTTTACGCTGCACCAAAGGGGAATTAATCAAGAAAACAGGAATATTAATTAACATTGTTTGTTCATCGCGCTGCACGGAGGGGAAGACGACGTTGGAACAGGCTCAATACTCAAAAATCCTCACGTCTTAAGGTACAAACCGCTTGATAGTCAAAAACCCTCACGTCTTAAGGTACAAACTGCACATTAGAGCCCGAGGCAAGAGTGTTTTGCTGTGGAATCCACCCTCGACCGACTCCAAAGGGAGGAGGACGATGGTTTAATGGGAACATGACTCACTCCACGTGTGTGAATCAGCCCCGAACTCCCAACTAAGTGATTCCACATGGTCTCCGCGGCAGGAAAGAGGCCGGAGGGTCTCCCACATCCTCCAAAAAGCCCCAAAGCTCCTGGAACCGCAGCATCGGCCCCTTCGCAGAGCTGGAATCGGCTTCTCAAGAAGCCATTCCCGTTCCTCTTGGAAAAAGAGCTTTATGAGTCGCGGAAGACGACCTGAATAAACCCCCTGGGGAAACATCCCGACTCGGGGGAGGAAGCGACGTGTGAAGCTCTCGGAAGCTTCCTGGAGGTGTTAATACTGAAGGGAAAGACTTTGGTGATGGAGAGGTTCCCGTCGCATCCTTCTAGACGCTCAACGACATCGACTTTGTGTTGGAAACGAGAGTCACGACTCAAAGTACGGTTGCCCCGAGTCCCAAACCATCCTTAAAGGCATCTCGGTCGTTATCGGTGACGGAAACGTCGCCGCTCGAGCTCCTAAGAGGAGTTCACGACGCTCGAGGAGGTCAACTCGGAGCCTCTGCCCTTCTCCTGGGATCAACCCCACGCTCCTCGTGCCCTTCGAGGGCTTAAATGGAGGAATCCACCGTGAAATGTCCGTTGTGAGAGAGGGTCGGGCGCTCGGTGGGGTTGAGCCTGACGGCCGTGGGGGTGTACTTGGAGTCGCGGGAGCAGGCGAAGCAGAGGATCCTCCGGAAGGTGTTGCGCATCTCATTGTCCCGGTAGGAGTAGACGACGGCGTTGATCAAGGAGTTGATCTCCGCCAGCAGGAGGACGTACTTCTCCACGGCCAGAACATCACAGCTCTTGCAGCCCAAACCGTCCAGGAGGAGAACCACTTGGCCGGGAGTCCAGCAGATCACAAAGGCACCTGCGGGAGATGAGGAGGAGGAGGAGGAGGAGGAGGAGGATGAGAGGAGAAGGAGGAGGATAAGGATGAGGAGGAGGAGGACGAGGAGAAGAGGAGGAGGATGAGAAGAAGAAGAGAAGGAGGAGGAGGAGAAGGAGAAGAAGAAGAGAAGGAGGAGGAGGAGAAGGAGAAGAAGAAGAGAAGGAGGAGGAGGAGAAGGAGAAGGAGAAGAGGAGGAAGAGGAGAAGGAGAAGAGGAGGAGGAGGAGGAGGAGGAGAAGAGGAGGAGGAGGAGAAGAGGAGGAGGAGGAGAGGAGGAGGAGGAGAAGAATAATAAGAAGGAGAGGAGGAGAAGAAGAAGAAGAGGAGGAGGAGAAGAAGCAGCATTAGAGCAAATCACAGAATCATAGAACAACCAGGTTGGAAGAGACCCATCGGATCATCCAGTCCAACCATTCCTATCAAACACTAACCCATGTCCCTCAGCACCTCGTCCACCCGTCCCTTAAACACCTCCAGGGAAGGTGACTCAACCCCCTCCCTGGGCAGCCTGTTCCAATGCCCAATGACCCTCTGTGTGAAAAACTTCCTCCTAATCTCCAGCCTAAATCTCCCCTGGTGGAGCTTGAGGCCATTCCCTCTCGTCCTGTCCCCTGTCCCTTGGGAGAAGAGCCCAGAGCTCCCTCCTCTCTACAACCTCCTTTCAGGGAGTTGGAGAGAGCAATGAGGTCTCCTCTCAGCCTCCTCTTCTCCAGGATAAACCCCCCCAGCTCTCTCAGCCGCTCCTCATAGGGCCTGTTCTCCAGCCCCTTCACCAGCCTCGTATGGATTCCCGACTCTATTCCCTGTGTTCCCTCAATAGAATCGCTGGTGTCTTCATGTGAAAAAGCCTCAAATAGAGTAGGAAAAAACTTCATGTCCCTCCAGAACCTCCTTTCCAGGAGCTGGAGAGCTCCAAGGTCACCTCTCAACCTCCTCTTCTCCAAAGCAAAGCAGCCCAGAGCCCTCAGCGGCTCCTCCAGCAGAACAACCTCTCCTGCCATGTAACCTATAGGCTTTGAGTGAAGTCGAGGAGTTTAGAGGAGAGCAGAGAAGTCTCCAAACGGGAAGAAGCTGAGCCAACACCCGTTGGCCAACACCAGGACCCAGCTGGACAGGCTCCAGCGCTGATTCACCCCGAGTTCTGGCCACCACCCGCAAAGCTCGTTGGCTCGAGGATTAATTGCTGCTTCGCATGACGAAGCGGGAGGTGCCGGTTCCTCCTAAACCCCCTTTTATTTTTTTCAGGCTGCTTGACGCAAGTAGAGCACTCGCCCAGCCTGGAGATCAGGCTTGAGGTTGGAGCTGAAAGCACAGGAGCTCTAAGAGGTCTTTTGGAAGCAGAAGAAGAAAACAGACTAGTCGGGAGCTTTTGATGCACTTTCTATACGAAAAAGCATCTGGAAGCCAGAGGAGATGCTGCAAAGCTCAGTGCTGGGTCCAGCCCTGGTCAATGTCTTCATCAACGACCTGGATGAAGGCATCGAGTGCTCCCTCAGCAAGTTTGCAGATGACACTGAGCTGTGTGGAAGTGTGGATCTGCTGGAGGGTCGGGAGGCTCTGCAAAGGGACCTGAACAGGCTGGATCCATGGGCTGAGTCCAATGGGATGAGGTTTAACACGGCCAAATGCCGAGTCCTGCACTTGGGGCACAACAACCCTGAGCAGAGCTCCAGACTGGGAGAAGTCTGGCTGGAAAACTGCCAGGAGGAGAGGGACCTGGGGGGGTTGGTCGACAGCGACTGACCATGAGGCAGCAGTGTGCCCAGGGGGCCAAGAAGGCCAAGGGCATCTTGGCTTGGATCAGAAATGGTGTGAGCAGCAGGGCCAGGGAGGTGATTCTCCCTCTGGACTCAGCACTGGGGAGGCTGCTCCTTGAATCCTGTGTTGAGTTGTGGGCCCCTCAGCACAAGAAGGATGTTGAGGCTCTGGAGAGAGTCCAGAGAAGAGCAACGAAGCTGGTGAAGGGGCTGGAGAACAGGCCCTATGAGGAGCGGCTGAGAGAGCTGGGGGGGTTTATCCTGGAGAAGAGGAGGCTGAGGGGAGACCTCATTGCTCTCTGCAACTACCTGAGAGGAGGTTGTGGAGAGGAGGGAGCTGGGCTCTTCTCCCAAGGGACAGGGGACAGGACGAGAGGGAATGGCCTCAAGCTCCACCAGGGGAGATTTAGGCTGGAGATTAGGAGGAAGTTCTTCACACAGAGGGTCATTGGGCATTGGAATAGGCTGCCCAGGGAGGGGGTCGAGTCACCCTCCCTGGAGGTGTTTAAGGGACGGGTGGATGAGGTGCTGAGGGACATGGGTTAGTGTTTGATGGGAATGGTTGGACTCAATGATCTGATGGGTCTCTTCCAACCTGGTTGTTCTATGATTCTGTGATTCTAAGACTCCATGTTTGATGCTCAGGAGCTGGAAGAGGAGCCCCCAAGGCCGTGAGCCTCTCCCGAGCAGCTCCCCCCACCCCCGTCCCCAAGGAGCCTTTGTTTGCAGCTCCAGAGTTTCCCTGACGGAGCAAATTCTGAGCTTATCGGGAAGGATTCGCGAGCAAAGGGTTGTGAGCTCGGAGTGGTGGAAGAGCCGAGCAGACAGACAGACAGACACTTAGCACTCAGCTGGAGACCTTGGTCTCCTCCTCCAAGAGCTCCCAGGGAGACGTTTACCCAAGGAGATTGAGACCTGGAGCTGAGCAGCTCCAAAAGAGCAGAGTTCAGGTCTCTGTCCTAGGAAACAAAAAGGAATTTGGCTGCAGGTTGGGTTGGAAGGGATCTCAAAGCACATTCAGCTCCATCCTCTTCCATGGAGGAGGTTGTGCTGAGGGGCCCACAACTCAACACAGGATTCAAGGAGCAGCCTCCCCAGTGCTGAGTCCAGAGGGAGAATCACCTCCCTGGCCCTGCTGCTCACACCATTTCTGATCCAAGCCAAGATGCCCTTGGCCTTCTTGGCCCCCTGGGCACACTGCTGCCTCATGGTCAGTCGCTGTCGACCAACCCCCCCAGGTCCCTCTCCTCCTGGCAGTTTTCCAGCCAGACTTCTCCCAGTCTGGAGCTCTGCTCAGGGTTGTTGTGCCCCAAGTGCAGGACTCGGCATTTGGCCGTGTTAAACCTCATCCCGTTGGACTCAGCCCCTGGATCCAGCCTGTTGAGGTCCCTTTGCAGAGCCTCCCGACCCTCCAGCAGATCCACACTTCCCCCCAGCTCAGTGTCATCTGCAAACTTGCTGAGGGAGCACTCGATGCCTTCATCCAGGTCGTTGATGAAGACATTGACCAGGACCCAGCACTGAGCCCTGGGGACACCACTGGACTCAGCCCATGGATCCAGGTCCCTTTGCAGAGCCTCCCGACCCTCCTGCAGATGGAGCCGACTTACCGAGGATGATGGTGACCGTCTTGACCAGGCTGATCATGGTCTCCCTGTAGCGCGGGTGGAAGCTGGTGTGCTTGGACATCCGCGTCATCTTCCTCTTGACGTAGACGAAGATGTGGGTGTAGACGAGCACCATGACGAGGAAGATGAGCAGGTTGGAGACGGCCCAGAAGGTGAGGTAGCTGCGGCTGTAGAGCGGAGCCATCCTGGAGCACTTGTCCAGGGCGCAGAGGCAGTGCCACCCGTAGGAGGGGATGAGCCCCAACAGCAGAGCCGTCGCCCAGATGCAGAGGATGAGGATGGTCACCCTCTGGTTGGACATCTTGCTGTGCAGCTGCATGGTGAACACCGTCTGGTGCCTCTCCACGGCGATGGCCAGCAGGTTGACCACCGAGGCCGTCAGGCTGGTGTCCAGCAGGCTCTGCCGGATGAACCAGGTCTTGAGGGAGAGCTCGGCCGTCCTGGGCCCCGTGTGGAACATGAGGAACATGTAGGCGACGCCGGCGAAGAGGTCGGCGGCCGCCAGGTTCCCCAGCAGGTAGTAGATGGGGTAGTGGAAGCGGCGGTTGACGACGATGGCGGCGATGACCAGCAGGTTGGTCAGCAGCACGATGACGCTGACCGTCAGGCCCAGGGCCACCACCAGGACGTCCTTGGTCCTCCAGTAGGTGGTCAGCTCCTTGCGGCTGTTGTTGTAGAAGAAGCCCACCGTCTCGTTGTAGTAACACTGCTTCATCGCGGGTGTCCTAGGGGGAGGGGAGAGCAGCGTCAGATCCTCTGCTGCCACATGAGAGGAGGAGGAGGAGAGGGAGAGGAGGAGGAGGAGAGGGAGAGGAGGAGGAGAAGATGAAGAGGAGGAGGAGAAGATGAAGAGGAGGAGGAGAAGGAGGAGGAGGAGAAGATGAAGAGAAGGAGAAGATGAAGAAGAGGAGGAGAAGAAGATGAAGAGAAGGAGAAGATGAAGAAGAGGAGGAGAAGATGAAGAGCAGGAGGAGGAGAAGAAGATGAGAAGGAGGAGGAGAAGAAGATGAGAAGGAGGAGGAGAAGAAGATGAAGAGGAGGAGGAGGAGAAGATGAAGAGAAGGAGGAGGAGAAGATGAAGAGAAGGAGGAGGAGAAGATGAAGAGAAGGAGGAGGAGGAGAAGATGAAGAGAAGGAGGAGGAGGAGAAGATGAAGAGAAGGAGGAGGAGGAGAAGATGAAGAGAAGGAGGAGGAGGAGAAGATGAAGAGAAGGAGGAGGAGGAGAAGATGAAGAAGAGGAGGAGGAGAAGAGCAGGAAGAGGAGAAGATGAGGAGGAGGACGAGAAGAAGAGAAGAGAAGGAGGAGGAGAAGAAGAGAAGAGAAGGAGGAGGAGAAGAGAAGGAGGAGGAGAAGATGAAGAGAAGGAGGAGGAGAAGGAAGAGAAGATGAAGAGGAGGAGGAGGAAGAGAAGAAGATGAAGAGGAGGAGAAGATGAAGATGAAGAGGAGGAGAAGATGAAGATAAAGAGGAGGAGGAGAAGATGAAGATGATACTGAGCAACTCCTCCCGGGAGGAGCTTCAACCCCCCAGAAACAAGGACCGAGCAACATGAAATCGCTTAGAGTCCGAGCTGCCTGTCTCGCAGGCTTTGTCCTCATCCGTCCTCCAAGCTGAGGAGGCAGCGAGACCTTGAACGTTGCCGAGAGGAGGGGAAGCTTTGCCAAGAGCGGATAAGGGCTTCTCCTCCGAGAGACAAAACTGTTTGTGTTTCCTAGTTGAGGAATGTGAACACAAAGCAGAGTTAGAGCCACCTCCAAACACCACTGGGATGGAGACCTGGAGCCTCTGTGGACCTCAGCAGAGCTGCTTCTGCTTCCACAGAGACATCTCTCATCTTTCCTAAGGAGCTTTAGAGCTTAAAAGCTGCTTCCGAGCTCTGCTCCATCACACACGGAGCTTGGTGACCCTTCCCAACCAGCCGAGCGCTTCCCAGACTCCACCGAGAGCCTGAAAACCTGGGAAGAAACCAACTCCTCAGCCTCCAAAAGCCACCGACAGCAAAAAGTCAACACGTGTGACCCCAGAGCTCGATCATCCCCACTCCTCGTGACGTTTCCACCTTGCACGAGAGCACGAGGCAGCAACCAGAGCTTCAGAGAAGCAGCCAAGAAGGAATCACGGGATTGGTTGGGTTGGAAGGGACCTCAAAGCTCATCCAGTTCCAACCCTGTGCCATGAAGACCTTGGAGCAGCTTCCAGGCCGGGAAGGGACTCCAGAAGAGGCTGGAGAAGGGATTTTGATCAGGGATGGGATGAGGGGAATGGGTTTGAGCTGAAAGAAGGGAGATGGAGATGAGATCTTGAGGAGAAACGTCCTCCTGGGAAGGTGGTGAAGCCCTGGACCAGGTTGCCTTGAGATGTTGTGTCTCCTCCATCCCTGGAGATGCTGAAGAGCAGGTTGGACGGAGCTTGGAGCCCCTGATCCAGCAGCAGAGGAGGAACTGGATGTTTTTTCTGAGGTCCCTTCCCACCCAAACCACTCCCTGATTGTATGAAAAGCTTAACATGAGGAGATGTTTTGAGTTCCCAGAAGGACTTTGGTTTCTCTGACAGCCGAGGGAGCAAGACCCGACACGCCAGGCGCTTGGATCACCATGTTAAGAATTTCTTTTCAAAGTCCTGGTGCTATAACGACAACACGAAGCAGAAGGGCTGAGCTCAAGGACTCTTCGAGCCACAACGTCCACCCACTCACTGCTGCTCCTGTTCCTGGGCCATACAAATAAATAAAATTCACCACAACCAAACCCAAGGAAGGAAAAGAAACTCGATCATCACACCCTCAAGCAGATCTTCATGTTCTTTTCCTACCCAAGAGCCCGAAGATCTCCAGCTAGGGTTGGCTGAGGTCCCGGCTGGGGAGGGTGAAGCCAGCTCGGAGCTTGGTGGCACACGAGGAGCTGGGGAGTGACACGGTTTTTCCTTCCCTTGGTGTGTCCTGCGCATGAAGTCATCGCTTCTCCGGCTCCTCTGAGCTCAGAGAGGGAGGAACCCAGAACGTCTGACTCGCCTGTCGCCTTCGTCCTCCTCCAAACCAGCTCAGGGGCCTGCGAAGAACCATGGGATGGAGCTCCCCAGGCTCAGCCACTCCAACTACCATCCCAGCACCAGAAACCTGGCTCCAAGGGCTGCAGCTCCATGGGGTTTGAGCCACATGGAGGCTCCAGGGATGGAGGCTCCACTGCTGCCCCATGAAGCCACTTCCAAGGCTTCACCAGCCTTCCAGGAACCAACCTAAACCTTCTCCAGCAAATCTCGAGGCTATTTCCTCTCATCCCATCGCTTGTTCCTTGGGAGAAGAGCCCAGCACCCACCACAACTTAGAATCATAGAACAACCAGGTTGGAAGAGACCCATCGGATCATCCAGTCCAACCATTCCTATCAAACACTAACCCATGTCCCTCAGCACCTCATCCACCCGTCCCTTAAACACCTCCAGGGAAGGGGAATCAACCCCCTCCCTGGGCAGCCTGTTCCAATGCCCAATGACCCTTTCCAGGAAAAACTTCCTCCTAATCTCCAGCCTAAACCTCCCCTGGTGGAGCTTGAGGCCATTCCCTCTCGTCCTGTCCCCTGTCCCTTGGGAGAAGAGCCCAGCTCCCTCCTCTCCACAACCTCCTCTCAGGGAGTTGGAGAGAGCAATGAGGTCTCCTCTCAGCCTCCTCTTCTCCAGGATAAACCCCCCCAGCTCTCTCAGCCGCTCCTCATAGGGCCTGTTCTCCAGCCCCTTCACCAGCTTCGTGGCTCTTCTCTGGACTCTCTCCAGAGCCTCAACATCCTTCTTGTGCTGAGGGGCCCACAACTCAACACAGGATTCAAGGAGCAGCCTCCCCAGTGCTGAGTCCAGAGGGAGAATCACCTCCCTGGCCCTGCTGGTCACACCATTTCTGATCCAAGCCAAGATGCCCTTGGCCTTCTTGGCCCCCTGGGCACACTGCTGCCTCATGGTCAGTCGCTGTCGACCAACCCCCCCAGGTCCCTCTCCTCCTGGCAGTTTTCCAGCCAGACTTCTCCCAGTCTGGAGCTCTGCTCAGGGTTGTTGTGCCTCAAGTGCAGGACTCGGCATTTGGCCGTGTTAACCCTCATCCCATTGGACTCAGCCCATGGATCCAGCCTGTTCAGGTCCCTTTGCAGCACTTCCCTTGCAAGAGCTTCAGAGAGCAATGAGGTCTCCCCTCAGCCTCTTCTTCTCCAGCTCCACGTCTCTCAGGGGCTCCTAGAACACTTTGGGCTCCAGATTCACTGCTCTGGACATTCTCCAGCTCCTCAACATCCCTCTTGGAGTGAGAGGCTCAAAACTGAGCCCAGGATTCCAGGCGTGGACAACACCTTCCCTGCTGGACACCCCATGGTGACCCAAGCCAGGCTGTTGGTGGCCTCCTTGGCCACCTTGGCTTGTCTTGACCAGCAACCCCAAGTCCCTTTCCAGCCGCTTTCCCCCAAGCCCTGGAGCGGTTGTTGTGACCCAAGGCCAGGCCCCAGCTCTGGGTTTGGTTGGATCCCACCCTCTTCCCCTTGGCCCATGGATCCAGCCGCACATTCCTCTCACCTCCATCGTCCAGGACCCTTCGGCAGGAGCTCCTGCCAAGCTTGGCAAGAGGCAAACCTGTTTATTATCAGCTGCCCCACACCCACGTTGCGCAAATAAAGACTCTGGCGTCGGGGAAACCCCAGACCTGCAGCTGAACTTTTGATCCCTGTTGCTCCACCAGCCTCCTTCACATCCCCAAGAGGAGGCCAAAGACACTTTAAGTCACTAAATTGCTGCATCTAAAGCCACGAGGCCACCAGGGTGAGGGGATCCTGCCCCTCTGCTCCGCTCTGAGGAGACCAAAGCTGGAGCTCTGGGCCCAGTTCTGGATCCTCAGCACCTGGAGGATGTGGAGCCAGGTCCGAGGAGGCCACGGGGATGATGGGAGAGCTGGAGAACCTCCCGTAGGAGACCCTCAGCCTCCTCTTCTCCAGGATAAACACCCCCCCAAGGTCCCTCAGCTGCTCCCAGCAGCTCTGTTCCCTTCTCCAGACATTCTCCAGCCTCTCAACGTCCCTCTTGGAGCCTCTCAACGTCCCTCTTGGAGCCTCTCAACGTCCCTCTTGGAGCGCGAGGCCAACCCTGACCCCAGGATTCAATCTGCAGCCTCATCAACCCAGATTTTCAATCCATTCCCTGCTCCTCCTGCCCAAGTTTTGCTCCTAAGTGATGGTGACCGACACGATTCTCTTTGCAAACCAGGATCCCACAGCTCCAAGAGCTCTAACCTCCTCCCTGGAACTTTACGTCCTCTCCAACTCGCTTCTCCGTGTCCCACCAGCCCCTGAGGGTTTCTCGGGAGCTCAGGATTAACCCTCATCTGAGCTGCTTCTCTAGGTGAGGCCCAGAAGGAACATGGGGAGGAGTTGGAGAGCTTCCAAAGCCTTGGAAACCACACGGAGGTGACAAATCCTCTCCCAGGCTGGGTGGGACTGACAGGTTAAGCGCTTGGAGGGCTCCTCCTGGGAGCTGCTTCCCGGTTGGAAAACTGACCTTGGAGCTCAGCATCAAGGGCAGGCGACACAGCAAATGGGGATTTAATGAGGGACGAGAAACTCTGGTAATCCTGAGCCATGATGCACAAAGGGGGTGAGAGGCCGATTGTTTGGGATCCCAGCAGCCTCCTCTCTGTGGCCTTTCCAGGATCCGATGGGATTGTCCTTTCTGGGATTGGCCTTTCTCGTTTTACTCAGTAAAACACGACTCGTGCCGCGAAAACTCCTCGTTCCTCAGGGAATGGCAACTGCCGACTCTTCTCCGACCTCGTTCCCCGAAACTCCTCTCGAGTCTCACTCTTAGAAAGGAGCTCGGTTGGATCTACGACATGGAATGAGCTCAGGACCCCATGGAACGAGCCCTCAGGGACCCCCCGGATTCCTCCTTCCAGCCTCATCCATTCACCTCCATCATCTCCTCCCAGTCCCTCCCTTGTTCCCATCGTGTTTGGCCGAGAAGTTGAGTCCTTTGGCACCGAAAGAGAAAGGTGGGAGAGTTCGAAGGGTTCAAAAGGTTCCTCCCTCCTTCGTTCCTTCCTTAAGGTGGAAAATGCTCCTCTGGGAAGCCCTTCAGCTCCTTGGGATCTTGGGAAGCCCTTTGGCTCCTTGGGATCTCGGGAAGCCCTTTGGCTCCTTGGGATCTCGGGAAGCCCTTTGGCTCCTTGGGAAGCCCTTTGTCTCCTTGGGATCTCGGGAAGCCCTTCGGCTCCTTGGGAAGCCCTTTGTCTCCTTGGGATCTTGGAAACCCTTTGGCTCCTTGAGATCTTGGGACAAGCAGGGAGCAAATTGCTGGATTTCTTCTCCCCCTAATTAGCAGAGAGGCTGCTGAAGGCAGAACAAAGGCTGGAGAGAGGCTCTTGGGGCTCCCAACCCAACCTGGACTCTCCCTTTCCCACCACAAGCGGCTTCCCAAGGTCCAACCCAGTAAGGAACTGGAGGCCTGACCCATCCCAGTGCTTCAGTCCCAGCGTCAGCCTTACCTGGAGCCACCAGCAGCGCATCCCAAGTGCCCCTCAGCACCAACCTCTCCAGCCCAAGGAGCCAGAGCAGCTCTGGGGCCACCAGAGCCTCATCTTCCCAAGGGAGAAGATGCTTCCCAAGCAAAGAAAAAGCCAAGAGAGAAGGTTCGGGAGGGTCTGGCAGCTCTGGAGGAGGTCGGAGTCGCTGGGAAGTTGGGGAGAAGGGAGGGTGAGGAGCTCCACCCGCCCCAGATCCTCCCCTAGGCGGGTCCTGCTGCGGCTGTAACTTGAATCCTTCTCTCTTCTTCCAGGGAAGCCAGAAAAAAAAAATAAAAAAAAAGCACCTTTAAAGGTCTCCGGTTGCAGCTGGAAGGAGGCGGCTCCATCCCACAGCATCATCTGCTGCTCCCACCTGGTCCCCTTGGTCCCTGCCCCACCAGGTGCCTCCTGGAGGAGAGAAGATCTCCTTCCCGAGGACCTGGAGAGGTCCCATCCTGGAGGAGCCACCTCCCTGCGGCCCCAGAAAGGTCCTTGTCCAGCCCTGAGGTCCAACCCTGACACCTCCAGGTGAGCCTGAGCTCAGGATCTGGCCTCACATAGAATCACAGAACAACCAGGTTGGAAGAGACCCATCGGATCATCCAGTCCAACCATTCCTATCAAACACTAACCCATGTCCCTCAGCACCTCGTCCACCCGTCCCTTAAACACCTCCAGGGAAGGGGAATCAACCCCCTCCCTGGGCAGCCTATTCCAATGCCCAATGACCCTTTCTGTGAAAAACCTCCTCCTAATCTCCAGCCTAAATCTCCCCTGGTGGAGCTTGAGGCCATTCCCTCTCGTCCTGTCCCTTGGGAGAAGAGCCCAGCTCCCTCCTCTCCACAACCTCCTTTCAGGGAGTTGTAGAGAGCAATGAGGTCTCCTCTCAGCCTCCTCTTCTCCAGGAGAAACAACTCCAAGTCCCTCAGGCCTGTTCTCCAGCCCCTTCCCCAGCTTTGTGGCTCTTCTCTGGACTCTCTCCAGAGCCTCAACATCCTTCTTGTGCTGAGGGGCCCACAACTCAACACAGGATTCAAGGAGCAGCCTCCCCAGTGCTGAGTCCAGAGGGAGAATCACCTCCCTGGCCCTGCTGCTCACACCATTTCTGATCCAAGCCAAGATGCCATTGGCCTTCTTGGCCCCCTGGGCACACTGCTGCCTCATGGTCAGTCGCTGTCGACCAACCCCCCCAGGTCCCTCTCCTCCTGGCAGTTTTCCAGCCAGACTTCTCCCAGTCTGGAGCTCTGCTCAGGGTTGTTGTGCCCCAAGTGCAGGACTCGCCATTTGGCCGTGTTAAACCTCATCCCATTGGACTCAGCCCCTGGATCCAGCCTGTTCAGGTCCCTTTGCAGAGCCTCCCGACCCTCCAGCAGATCCACACTTCCACAGAGGAAGAATGGAGCAGAGCTGGAGCCACCACTGAGCCCTGGGGACACCATGTGGAGCTCCAGCTGGAGTTCACTCCATCTCCCACCACTCTCTGGACCCTCCAACCAACCAGTTTTCCAGCCAGGAGAGCGTCGGCCTCTCCAGAAGAGGCTCCGAGGGCTCTGAGCAGCATAGTTCTCCAGTCACTGAGCGACCAGAGCTCGTGGCTCCCACCACATTCCGGTTTCCAGCAGAGAATGGGAGGAAAACCTTTCCAAAGACAACAGCCTCTCTCTCTCTCTCTCTTCCCCTCTTCCACTTCTCCTTCTCAATGTGGTGTTAAGTGTTTTGCTGCGTTTCGCGTTTCCTAACGAGCCTAAAATCAATATTTTCCCTTCTCGCTGGAACCTTTCCCCCAGATGACAACCTGGAGGGGGTTTTATTTTGGCTGCGACCCTCTCCTGGAATCCTCGGAATGCGAGGAACCTCCTGGAAAGGGTCGTGTCACCATCTCCCCTCCTTAGATTTCCACAGGGAACTGGTTATTCCAATTAATTCCTCCCAAGCCCCGAGAGAGAGACTCCCCCGAGCTCTGGTGAGGAGCACTAACAGCCCCAAAATGTTGGTTTGGAAGCCAAAACTTCCTGAAAAATCCAGGATTTCCCCGACACTCACTGCTCCAGAGCCAAAGTGGAGGAGACCCCCTGGTTCCCAAGCCTGTGGGATCAAAGAACACTTCCCAACAAAGACCTGAGGAGGAGATCCTTTCCCTCTGCCTCCTCTCCAGCAACAGGAATTCTCTTCTCCAGCAAATCACCAACCGGTTGCTCCAGAATAAGTCAAAAAAAAACCTGGAAAATTCCTTTCCCCTTTCCCAGGGGACACCTTGAATTAAAGGAATCCCCTATCGTAGACCTTAAATCATGGAATCATCAGGTTGGAAGACGCACTGGATGGAATCCAACCTTTCCCGTCGATAAACCAGAGTGGGGAGAGCACAGAAGCAAAATATCGGATCTGATCACCTGGAGATGAGGCGGAAAACCAGCCAAGAGGGAATATCGGAGGATAATCCTTCCAATGCATCTGGAAGGGGGTAAATCAACCTCTTACCTTCCTCCAGGTGACTGTTGCGGAGACGGAATGAGCTTCTGCCTCCTCTCCGCTCGCTTCCTGCCTCTTCCAGCCTCATCTGAGACGCAACCATTTGTTCAGCGGCGAGAGAGCAGGGGAGGGGAAGGGAATGGAGGGATTCTTCTCGGCCGTGTTTTCTTTGGAGTCAGGGATGGGCTTGGGGGGCCCCATGCTTCGCTGCTCCTCCTGATTCGCGCAGGAAGGAGGAGATTTGCCCTGCGACACCCAAGGGGAGCACCAAGCGCTTGGGGGATGTCAACCAAGGGAAAAGCCGACGGGAAGGTTCAAAAAATAATCCACTTGGGATGTCGCGTTTACCCAAAAGGGATTCGGTCGCAGCCCCAACCCATGAGGAGCTCAGCTGGCACCTCAGGACAGTCAATAAAAACAAAAGAGGGTGGAAACTCCCTCCCTGTTCGGCTCCAAACTCCTCCGGTCGTGGTTGGCAACCAGCGCCAAGTCTCCTTGTTGCCTTGGCCAGAGCAGCTTCCCAGGGGCTCGAGCTCTGTCAGTCTCGGCTTTTGCTTTTATAGGGATTATGACTCAAAACTCGCTTCCTTCCCTCCCACTGGGGTCTCGGTTGGGGTTCACGGCAGCCGCCTGCAGCTCCGAGGGCTGGAGAGGCAGAAAAAGGGTTTAATGTGTCTTTCTGCTTAAGTCTCGGGGGGAAAAAAACAAAGAAAACCTCCAGCTACAGCATGAAAGGCAACGACAGCTTGATCCTTGAGCAAGGAATGATGCGCAACAGCTCTCCCAGAGCCAGGAAAGGGAATCATAGAATCATAGAACAACCAGGTTGGAAGAGACCCATCGGATCATCCAGTCCAACCATTCCTATCAAACACTAACCCATGTCCCTCAGGACCTCATCCACCCGTCCCTTAAACACCTCCAGGGAAGGGGAATCAACCCCCTCCCTGGGCAGCCTATTCCAATGCCCAATGATCCTTTCTGGGAAAAACTTCCTCCTAATCTCCAGCCTAAATCTCCCCTGGTGGAGCTTGAGGCCATTCCCTCTTGTCCTGTCCCCTGTCCCTTGGGAGAAGAGCCCAGATCCCTCCTCTCCACAACCTCCTCTCAGGGAGTTGTAGAGAGCAATGAGGTCTCCCCTCAGCCTCCTCTTCTCCAGGATTAACACCCCCAGCTCTCTCAGCCGCTCCTCATAGGGCCTGTTCTCCAGCCCCTTCCCCAGCTTCGTTGCTCTTCTCTGGTCTCTCTCCAGAGCCTCAACATCCTTCTTGTGCTGAGGGGCCCACAACTCAACACAGGATTCAAGGAGCAGCCTCACCAGAGCTGAGTCCAGAGGGAGAACAGGTTGAATGGATCTTGGAGCAATCAGATCCCGTGGGAGGTGTCACTGTTCATTGAAGGGATGGAGCTGGATGGGCTTTGAGGTCCCTTCCCACACAAATCCTTCCATGATTCTTCAGCAAAACTTCCCTGAGCCAAGTTTTTTTTTTCTCTCCATCTCAGAGTTTGGTGATGGATATTTCATCCTCCTCACTCTCCATCCCCCGAACGCTCTGAGGAACCATCACTCCTCTCAGCCAAGATGACAAAACACTCTGTGGCAGGAGGGGAGAGGAGAAGAAAACAAAAGCTGTTTGTCGGCAGCAGCAGGAGGTCCCAGCAGGACCTGCCGAGGAGCTCACTTTTCACTACCTCATCCTCCAGCTGCTAATTGAGCTTCGGGAGACGACTCTCTAACTCAAACAAACCCTGGAATGTGAGAAAATTGATGGAGTCAACCCGATGAGGTCTTCCAGATGTCTTCGTTAGAGCTCAAGGGAGGGAGAGGAATCATCTTTAAACCAGGAGAGGGAACCAAACAGCTCGGGAGAAGGAATGGAAGCAGTTTTGATGCCTACAGGGAGGATAACGAAGCAGAACCCAACGACCTGAGCTGCTCCTCAGTGAGAACCAAGCAAAGAAGCTCCTAGAGAAGGGGACAATGTCCCTTCTCACTCGTAGGGTTGGAACATCCCATGAAGTTGTGTCCAAGCCTCAAGGTGACAACGTTGATGGTTTATAAACCTCTTCTTGACTCAGGGAAAGGTGGTTTTTACCTGTTTGATTACATCCAGCAGGTTCCTGCTCCTCACAAACCTTCTTCTAAGGTGAGTTTGACATCCACACCACACGGAGCTTGGCTCAGGGGGAGCTCAGGTGTCTCCCAGGGGTTCCTTGAGGGGACAGACGCCCCAAGGTGTTCCTTGAGGGGACAGACACCCCAAGATGCTCCTCAAAACAGTCACCAGGCAACTACTAAGTGAGTCCCTGATCCCCAAATCACCTCCTGGTGACCCAGCTCGAAGCTTGAATTGGTTTTAAGGACAAACACAAACTCCCTCAACCTCTCCCCAGGGAACAACCAGAACATTGAGGACTTCTTACCTTCAAAAAGTGGACTTTGCAAGGAATAAACGCTCCTAGAAAACTCCTGCTGGTGGGAAAGCTGCAGTAAAGCCACCAAACAGCCATAGTCACCCCCTGAAAGCCTCAGGTGACTCCACCTGCTCACCTCCACCTTTATATTCCAGGGAAGCTGCTTCAGAGGTGAAGGATGAAGAAGGTTTCCCAAGGAGACACCTGGGAACAATCCCCTTCCAGCTGATCAACGGCTCTGATGCCTCTTTTCTCTTGCAAAAGGCTCAACCTGGGGGCCTGTTTGAGGAAATATCCATCAGGTGGGTTTAATCTCCTCGTTTTTCTTCTCTAATTAGCTAATCGGGCAGAGCAAAGGCTCCACCAGGCTCAGAGAAGTCATGGATGTTCCAGGAGATGCTGAAGGACCAAAGAACCCAACTCTCACAATCTGTTCTCAGCTGGAAGGTTCTCCAGCCCCTTGGATCATCTCCATAGCCTCCTCCAGCCTCGCTCTACCAGCTCCAAGTCCTTCCTGGGCTGAAAACTCCTGAATTTGACCCACACCTCCAGGTCTGGTCTCCTCAGAGCAGAGCTGAGGAGCAGAATCCCCTCCTCCTGCTTCTCCCAGAGCTCAGGATTCATTTCAGGTTCTGGTTTGGGTTTTCTGAGCTGCGAGAGTGATGTTGGTGCCTCCTGGGGAGCTTCTCCTCCCCCTCAGGCCCCAAATCCTTCTCCAAAATCCATTGAATTCTCATGAGACGGAGTTATCTTTGCTTTTGGAGAGACCTGAGTGCACTTTGCTCTCCTAAGAATAGTGTTTATTTAAGGTTTCCCTCCCCACAGGCCCCAGAGCTCCTAATTAAACATCCAGGAATTTATTACACATGTAAAAAAATTGATATTCAAGAGCTCAAAGCCCCAAATTAACAATTAAACAACATTCCAGAGGTGCAAACTCTCTTTAGCCTGAACTGCACGAGGACTAAGATTGGAACCATAGAACAACCAGGTTGGAAGAGACACATCGGATCATCCAGTCCAACCACTCCTATCAAACACTAACCCATGTCCCTCAGCACCTCATCCACCTGTGCCTTAAACACCTCCAGGGAAGGGGAATCAACCCCCTCCCTGGGCAGCCTGTTCCAATGCCCAATGACCCTTTCTGGGAAAAACCTCCTCCTAATCTCCAGCCTAAATCTCCCCTGGTGGAGCTTGAGGCCATTCCCTCTCGTCCTGTCCCCTGTCCCTTGGGAGAAGAGCCCAACTCCCTCCTCTCCACAACCTCCTTTCAGGGAGTTGTAGAGAGTAATGAGGTCTCCTCTCAGCCTCCTCTTCTCCAGGATAAACCCCCCCAGCTCTCTCAGCCGCTCCTCATAAGGCCTGTTCTCCAGCCCCTTCACCAGCCTCGTTGCTCTTCTCTGGACTCTCTCCAGAGCCTCAACATCCTTCTTGTGCTGAGGGGCCCACAACTCAACACAGGATTCAAGGAGCAGCCTCCCCAGTGCTGAGTCCAGAGGGAGAATCACCTCCCTGGCCCTGCTGCTCACACCATTTCTGATCCAAGCCAAGATGCCCTTGGCCTTCTTGGCCCCCTGGGCACACTGCTGCCTCATGGTCAGTCACTGTCGACCAACCCCCCCAGGTCCCTCTCCTCCTGGCAGTTTTCCAGCCAGACTTCTCCCAGTCTGGAGCTCTGCTCAGGGTTGTTGTGCCCCAAGTGCAGGACTCGGCATTTGGCCGTGTTAAACCTCATCCCATTGGACTCAGCCCATGGATCCAGCCTGTTCAGGTCCCTTTGCAGAGCCTCCCGACCCTCCAGCAGATCCACACTTCCACACAGCTCAGTGTCATCTGCAAACTTGCTGAGGGAGCACTCGATGCCTTCATCCAGGTCGTTGATGAAGACATTGAACATCCCACGAGTTCTCCGTGAGAGAAGCCACACGGGTGATGGTGACTTGATTTTTCGCACCTCCTGGGTTGGCTCAAAGCCTACAAGGAGGTCCCAGCAGGTGCCTTCTCTCCAGCCTGGAGGAGAGTCTTCCTCCACCTTGAGTCCTTTGTCCAGCAGGATGGGCTCTGGGTCCTCTCTCCCTTCCCAGCATCGTCATCTCCGACTTCCAGGGGTTCCTACAGGTATGTCCCTGGGTTGAGCTCCTCGGTAGATCCCGACCTCTCCAGACAAAGCCCAGAAGCATCATCACCTTTGAACCTGGAGAGGATCCGAGCCGTCTCCTGCGTCATCTCAAAATGTTTGTGCTGCTGCCTCCCTCCCCAGTGCTGCTGGAGGCTCCCGGTGCCGCTCAAGCTCCGAGAAGCGTCCTCCAGCCTCTCCTTCATGGTGGAGGTGCCGTGGGGAGCGAGGTTGCCTTCTCCACCAGCTTCTGTTGCCTCCTTGGCCGAAGCCGCAGCCCTTGAGGGCAAACTGGGAGAGCTGGGAATGACTGGTTTGGCTTTCGCCTGCGTTCGGATGTATTTTACAGGCTGTCGGGTGAAGTGGCATCTCGGCTGAGTTCCTGAGGTTGTGTTGGAGTCACCGTCTGCTTCTTCCTCCACAGAGTCCTCCAGGTCATCGGAGCCGACGCTCGTTGTCATCTCTGAATAAAAAGTGAGTTAGAAGAGTGAAAACCAGCAAAGACAAACATGCAAGAGAACCTCCAAGAGCCTCCTCACAGCTTTATTTACCCAAAGTGGTTGCTCTCAACAGGCCGTGGGCTCCCTCCAGAGTCGGCTCGGTGGTGGCTTCCCTGGAAGACGAGTTATCGGAGACACTTTCCACGTTTAAACCTTGGTTGGAGGATGAATTCTGTTGGAAAAAGCCACAAGTGTGTTTATAAAGGGATAAGATTTCATATAAGGGAACACTTTTCCCTTTCCCTGAAGTCCCTGGTTTAGTGTTTGATAGGAATGGTTGGATTCGATGATCCGATGGGTCTTTTCCAACCTGGTGATTCTATGAGACTCCAGTTAACTGGGAAGGACATGAGGTTGGGAAGGACACACGACTGGAAACAACCAAGAAGAACCCGGAAAGCTCAGGAAGGAGAACAGGATCTGTGGCTCATGGATCCAGCAGAAGGAGGAAGGAGAACAGAATCTGTGGCTCATGGATCCAGCAGAAGGAGGAAGGAGAACAGGATCTGTGGCTCATGGATCCAGCAGAAGGAACAAGGAGAACAGGATCTGTGGCTCATGGATCCAGCAGAAGGAGCAAGAACAGGATCTGTGGCTCATGGATCCAACAGAAGGAGGAAGGAGAACAGGATCCGTGGCTCATGGATCCAGCAGAAGGAGGAAGGAGAACAGGATCCGTGGCTCAAGGATCCAGCAGAAGGAGGAAGGAGAACAGGATCCGTGGCTCATGGATCCACCAGAAGGAGCAAGAACAGGATCTGTGGCTCATGGATCCAGCAGAAGGAGCAAGAACAGGATCCGTGGCTCATGGATCCAGCAGAAGGAGGAAGGAGAACAGGATCTGTGGCTCATGGATCCAGCAGAAGGAGGAAGGAGAACAGGATCCGTGGCTCATGGATCCAGCAGAAGGAGTTTTATCCTCTTGGACAAAACCCTCCAATAGGGAACAAGTTGATCTGTGCCAGTTCTTTTTTATCAGCTCCTCCACCTTCCCCTCTAGAGCAGAGTCAGTGAGTCCAGCTCAGCCTCTGGGACCTCTACCTCTAGTTTGATGGGTTGGGTTGGGTTTTGAAGTCCTTCATCCTTCTCCGATGACTCTTCTGAAGGGTTTTCACCTCCCAGGGCTGAGGACGAAGGGAGCTCGTCCATCCCAAAGACCCTCTCGTAGTTCTGAATGAGGAACTCCACCAGTTGGGCTTGATAGCCGGAGTCGACCAGGCAGGACATGGAGACGTCGCTCCCTGACTCCGGCCGGATCAGAGTCGGCCCGAAGACGATGCCCAAGTTGTTTGGGGACATCTTGTTCTCTTCGTAGTTCTCGGCCACCCTGGGGAAGAGAAACGGGAGGGCTGAGGGCTTCCCGAACGCAGGGAACACACCAAACCCCAATGTCCAGAGAATCAGAGAATCACCAGGTTGGAAAAGACCCATCGGATCATCGAGTCCAACCAGTCCCACCAATCGCTCACAACCCTTCTCACAACCCCTGGGTTGCAGACCTTTCGCCATCATTCCCTTTCTCCAGACCCTTCTCCAGCTCCATTCTCCTTCTCCAGACCCTCCTCCAGACCCTCCTCCAGCTCCGTTCCCCTTCTCCATTCCCCTTCTCCAGACCCTCCTCCAGCTCCGTTCCCCTTCTCCAGACCCTCTCCAGCTCCATTCCCCTTCTCCAGACTCTCCCCAGCTTTGTTCCCCTTCTCCAGACCTTTCCCCAGCTCCGTTCCCCTTCTCCAGACCCTCCCCAGCTCCATTCTCCTTCTCCAGACCCTTCTCCAGCTCCATTCTCCTTCTCCAGACCCTCCCCAGCTCCATTCTCCTTCTCCAGACCCTTCTCCAACTCCGTTCCCCTTCTCCAGACCCTCCCCAGCTCCGTTCCCCTTCTCCAGACTCTCCCCAGCTCCATTCCCCTTCTCCAGACCCTTCTCCAGCTCCATTCTCCTTCTCCAGACCCTTCTCCAACTCCGTTCCCCTTCTCCAGACCCTCCTCCAGCTCCATTCTCCTTCTCCAGACCCTCCCCAGCTCCATTCTCCTTCTCCAGACTCTCCCCAGCTCCATTCTCCTTCTCCAGACCCTCCTCCAGCTCCATTCTCCTTCTCCAGACCCTCCCCAGCTCCATTCTCCTTCTCCAGACTCTCCCCAGCTCCATTCTCCTTCTCCAGACCCTCCTCCAGCTCTGTTCCCCTTCTCCAGACCCTCTCCAGCTCCGTTCCCCTTCTCCAGACCCTCCTCCAGCTCCGTTCCCCTTCTCCATCCCTTGGCCTCTTGCTCTTCACCTCACGAATCGTTATCAATAAGGACTTTCTCGATCATTACAACTAACAGGGACCTCCTGGGGTTGGAGCCGACGCGAAGCAGCAGGACAACCGACCCTCTCCTCACCTGTACAGGTGAGCAATGAGGTGCCTCAGGGTGTTGTAGTTGGTGGCAGGCAGCTTGCTCAGCAGCTCCTTCATGCTCTGGGTGGGATCGGAAGGGGAACCTGCACCCTCTGACTTCTCATCTCCACCTTTCTGCAAGTCCTTGGCCAGCACGATGAGGTCGTTGTAGAGGTGAGAAGGCATCACCGGCCCCGAGAGCTGCAACGAGACGGGAGGGAAACAGCAAATCCCTTCGTCCCGTTGACCCTGGAGCAAGGAATCGTCTCCCGGCAGAGATTTGGGCCCCAACCTCCTTCAGGAAATGCTTCAGGACTCCTGTGATGTCGTGAGGAGAGTGTTCGGAGAGCTCCACCAGGCTCCTCCCGTTCTCGAACGCTTGGCACAGCTTCTCCACTCGGGCTTTGGAGCCGCTTATGCGATAGATTCCCTGCACGGGGTCGGAAGAGGAGAGAGAGAGAGGTCAGTTGAGACGGAGAGAAGACCAAATCCAGAAAAAAACCGACTCCTCACCTGCACTCCCAGGGCTCGGGCTTCGATCTCCGAGGTGCACCTCACCACGATGAAGGGAACCTCTTCTGGGAAATCCCGAGGGACCTGAGTGAAGTCGACGCCGAAGAGAGGGACTCGGTTCGGCAGCTTCTTGTGGCCGCAGGTGACCAGAAGGTTCTCCAGACACTTCTTGTGGCAGGGCAGGTAGCACTGGGAGAGCCAAACCAGCCCAATCAGCAGAGAAGGACCCAACGGATCATGGAGTCCAACCATCCCCATCAATCACCGACACGTGTCCCTCAGCTCCTCTTCTCCTCCAGCCCCTTCCCAGCTTCATTGCTCTTCTCTGCACACGCTCCAGAGCCTCAACATCCTTCTTGGATCCAAACTGACCCCAGGATTCAAGGTTCAGTCCCACCAGAGGGAGAAGAACCTCCCTGGCTCCTTTAGGGCCTTCTAGGACCCTTCTCACACCCCCAGGAACCCTCTAGAGCCTCCTGGGACCCCTTTAGGGCCTCCCTGGCCCTGCTGGTCATTCCTATCTCCAACAAGCTCTTCCAGCCCTCACCTCCTCGCACTCGAAGCCGCTGACCATGAAGGTGTCGCACTCCCTGCACTTGGAAGGTCCTCGGAGCTTGCGCAGTCGGTGGCTCTGAGCTGCGCTGGACAGGAGGATGTTCTTCGGGTGTTGCTGGGAGGTCCCGTTTTCTGCAGAAACGACAGTAAAATATAGAATCATAGAATCATAGAACAACCAGGTTGGAAGAGACCCATCGGATCATCCAGTCCAACCATTCCTATCAAACACTAACCCATGTCCCTCAGCACCTCATCCACCCGTCCCTTAAACACCTCCAGGGAAGGGGAATCAACCCCCTCCCTGGGCAGCCTGTTCCAATGCCCAATGACCCTTTCTGCGAAAAACTTCCTCCTAATCTCCAGCCTAAATCTCCCCTGGTGGAGCTTGAGGCCATTCCCTCTCGTCCTGTCCCCTGTCCCTTGGGAGAAGAGCCCAGCTCCCTCCTCTCCACAACCTCCTCTCAGGGAGCTGGAGAGAGTAATGAGGTCTTCCCTCAGCCTCCTCTTCTCCAGGATAAACCCCCCCAGCTCTCTCAGCCGCTCCTCATAAGGTCTGTTCTCCAGCCCCTTCACCAACCTCGTTGCTCTTCTCTGGACTCTCTCCAGAGCCTCAACATCCTTCTTGTGCTGAGGGGCCCACAACTCAACACAGGATTCAAGGAGCAGCCTCCCCAGTGCTGAGTCCAGAGGGAGAATCCTCTCCCTGGCCCTGCTGCTCACACCATTTCTGATCCAAGCCAAGATGCCATTGGCCTTCTTGGCCCCCTGGGCACACTGCTGCCTCATGGTCAGTCGCTGTCGACCAACCCCCCCAGGTCCCTCTCCTCCTGGCAGTTTTCCAGCCAGACTTCTCCCAGTCTGGAGCTCTGCTCAGGGTTGTTGTGCCCCAAGTGCAGGACTCGGCATTTGGCCGTGTTAAACCTCCTCCCATTGGACTCAGCCCATGGATCCAGCCTGTTCAGGTCCCTTTGCAGAGCCTCCCGACCCTCCAGCAGATCCACACTTCCCCCCAGCTCAGTGTCATCTGATATGAGAAGGAACCGAGAGGTCGTCACAGTTCCCACCTCGGGAGTCAAACAGGACTGGGACTCACCACTCTCCGAGGTTTGCAAGGAATCTCTCTCTTCAAAATCATCTGAGGAGGACACGGTGCCCGTGGATGGAGCCTTCAGCAGTTTCCTATCAGAGTGTCCTTGGGGAAAGAGAAAATATAAATCCCTCTTGTCCTCCTCGTGACGTCAAAGAGGGTCAGTGAGGACTTTATGTCTGTTCTAAGCTTCTCGGTGATGTCAGGAAAGAGTCTCTCACCTGGGCTGGAAGTGGGAGACTCCAGGGACTTGGATTCACTGCTCCCTCCGAGGTTCTCAGTGATGCTGAAGGAGGATTTGGTTGCACCTAAGATCATGGAATCCTTTGGTTGGAAAAGGCCTTTGAGAGCATCAAATCCAACCTTATCTACCACCACCAAACCCTGAGAACATCATCTGCTCATAGTTAGATCCCTCGAGGGATGAGGATTCAACCCCAGTCCCTGAGCAGCCTCTGAGGTACCTGAGAAACCTCCCAGGGAAGGTTTGTTTTTTTTCATGATATCTAATCTAAATCTCTCCTATCTCCACCAGTTGGAAATGGAGACAGGGACAAACCATCCTGAGCATCCTTGGGTTGCTTCAACCTGGGGTTTGAGGCCCAACCTGAGCTCCTGAGCCATAAATCCTCACCACGACCTTCTCCGAGGCTGAGTGAAGCCTCAAGACTTGGAGAGCTTCCCCCACATCATTGGTTCCTACTCTGAATACCTTATCCAGGGAGGTCTTCAGGACCAGGTTGGATGGGACTTGGAGCAACCCGATCCAGCGGAAGGTGCCCAATGGCAAGAAGGTGGAACTGGATTGGCTTTGAGGTCCTTTCCAGCCCAAACCGTTCAACGATTCGTTAAGTTTAACCTACTCTGTTCATCATTGGTGGAGAGAAGCTTCCTGGAGGCCTCCTCTGGGGCGTTCCCGTGATGCCAAGACGTCTTCTTCTTGCTGCTTGGAGGGGACCTGAGGTGGGATCACAAAGAATTTTCCGTCAGAGAAGGCTCATGGACCATATTTCATGGTCATGGACATGTGGGAAGCTGAGACAAAGCATCAGGTAGCTCTGAGTAAGGTTCGTCCTCCAGGAGACTCATAAACACCTGCACAAAACTAGGGGAAAAGAGATTTATTCCATGAAATTCCATCCTTTCTGTCCACAGGAGGAAAGAGTCACCAGATCTCTGATAAATTATACAAAGAAATCATAGAATCATAGAACAACCAGGTTGGAAGAGACCCATTGGATCATCTAGTCCAACCATTCCTATCAAACACTAAACCAAGTCCCTCAAGACCTCATGAAATGAAGGGAAGTGGTGGCTGCTCCATCCCAGGAGGTGCTGAAGAGCAGGTTGGATGGAGCTGGAGCCCCAGATCCAGTGGGAGGTGTCCCTTCCCCTCCTGGATGAGCTTTGAGGTCCCTTCTAGCCTAACCCATGATCCTAACTCAATGATCCGATGGGTCTCTTCCAACCTGCTTGTTCTATGATTCTGTGACTCACGTTGCTCCTGCAGAAGGAGCTGAGCACATCGTTAGGATCTTGACATCATTAACGAAGCTCCCTAGAGAGAGGAAACCTCTCAACACCTTCCAGCGGTGGCTTCGCTTCCCTTCACAATCACAACCTCTCAGCGTCTCCGACCACTTTGTGGTTGTGGGTTAAGAATTTTTTGGTCTCTGCTCTCTTTATTTCTGAATTTTCCGCTGGGATGGAAACTCCCCACTTGATTTTTTTTTTTTTTGGTTACCTCTGCCCTGCGGCAGCGAAGGGCTCGAATTCAAACACCTCCACGGGGATGTCTCTCTTCGGCAGAGCCTGAATGAACTCCAGGTACTTCTCCCCAGCTCGGTAGGGCTTGCAGACCTCCGACAGGTGCTGGTAGCCCACGGGGACCTGCTCGGACTGAGCCTGGCGCTGCTTGAACATCCTCAGCGTCACCTGAGGGGGAAAGAAAACCAGGAAAAAATCACTAGAGGCAGAAGATCAGGTGCTTCTTCCATCTTTGGATCTCAGAGATCTTCCCCAATCTTGTTTTGTGTTATTCCAACTCAGTTTAACTGCATTAAAGGCCAAGTTGGATGAAGTTTCGAGCACCTTGATCCATCGGGAGGTGTCCCCATGGTAGGAGTGGGATTGGATGAGCTCTGAGATCCCTCCCAACCCAACCCCTGAGCCGATGATTTTGTCTCTATGGATATCTCTCTCCTCTAAGAAGTTGTGCAGGTTTGGGTTTGGCTCCTTCACTCCAAGAAAGACCTTGAGGGGCTGGAGAACATCTGGAGAAGGGAACGGAGCTGGGGAAGGGGCTGGAGAAGAAGGAGAACAGAGCTGGGAAGGGGTTGGAGAACCAGAGGTTGTGTCGGAGGGACCTGGGAAGGGCTCAGCCTGGAGAAGAGGAGGCTGAGGGGAGACCTCGTTGCTCTCTCCCTGAGAGGAGCTTGTGGAGAGGAGGGAGAGGAGCTCTTCTCCCAAGGGACAGGACAGAGGGAATGGCCTCAAGCTCCACCAGGGGAGGCTCAGGATGGAATATTCCCTAGAAAGGGTCACTGGAGCAGGGAGGGGGTTGAGCCCCTTCTCTGGAGGGTTTAAAGGATGTGTGGATGAGGAGCTGAGGGACACGAGTCAGTGATTGATGGGGATGGTTGGACTCCACGATCCAATGGGTCCTTCCCAACCTTCTGATTCTACGAAAACAAGATCCAAAGTGCTGCTGGAGAAGGGTCTCTCAGAGGGTGGTTCAACCATGAAGTTCCTGGAGGTCTTCTCCGTGAATTAGGGGATGACTGAAAGGTCACACGTACCCAGGTCAGCACCTCGTCCCCTTGATAAATGAGCTTCCGGACGTGGGAGACAATCCTCGCTCGCACTTTCTCCAGTTCCTGGCGCCGGAAGTTGGCGTCGTTGATGCATGTCTTGTACAAAGCTTCCGCATCCTGGACCTGCATGTGGACAGAAATGGAAAAAAAACGGGTCAATGGCTGCTTAACAGGACTTAGAAGTGGCCCAGGTGGCCCAGGAGGATCCACAGGGGATCCAGCAGGAGCAGGGAAGAGATTGTCCCCTTGGGCTTGGAGCTGATGAGGCTGCACTTCGAATCCTGGGTTCAGTTTTGAGCCCTTCACTCTCTGAGGGACATGGAGGGGCTGGAGAAGAAGGGGAACAGAGCTGGGAAGGGGCTGGAAAAGAAGGGGAACAGAGCTGGGAAGGGTCTGGAGAAGGGGAATAGAGCTGGAGAAGGGTCTGGAGAAGAAGGGGAACGGAGCTGAGGAGGGTCTGGAGAAGGGGAATGGAGCTGGAGAAGGGGAATGGAGCTGGAGAAGGGTCTGGAGAAGAAGGGGAACGGAGCTGAGGAGGGTCTGGAGAAGGAGAACAGAGCTGTGAAGGGGCTGGAGAAGGAACCCATCATCTTGGCTTGTGCCTCCTCGCAGGACCTTCTCCGCTTCGTTCCCCTCCTCCAGCCCCTTCCCAGCTCCGTTCCCCTTCTTCTCCAGCCCCTTCACCTTGGCTTGTGCCTCCTCGCAGGACCTTCTCCGCTTCTCCAGCTGCTTGTTGGCGCTGCCGGGGTTGGTGGTGGCCGCGCTCTGGTAGTCCTCCTCGGCCTTGGCGCTCAGGTGCTTGGCTTTCTCCAGCTCCTCACAGCGCTGGATGTACTGCAGGCGGGATTTGCGCAGGGACGACAAGGAGTCGTTCTGGAAGAGGAAGGGGAAGAGGTTTGAGGAGCTTGGAGAGGGCTGGGTGAGCTGAGAGGCTTTTTCCAACCATCATGATTCGACGATTCGATGACTCAATGATTCTGTGACTCCATAATTCAATGTCTCAATGAATCATCGAGTCATTGAATTGTTGAGTCATTGAATCGAGTCATCAACAAAGAGCCACGAAGCTGGTGAAGGGGCTGGAGAACAGGCCCTATGAGGAGCGGCTGAGAAAGCTGGGGGGGTTTATCCTGGAGAAGAGGAGGCTGAGAGGAGACCTCATTGCTCTCTCCAACTCCCTGAAAGGAGGTTGTGGAGAGGAGGGAGCTGGGCTCTTCTCCCAAGGGACAGGGGACAGGACAAGAGGGAATGGCCTCAAGCTCCACCAGGGGAGATTTAGGCTGGAGATTAGGAGGAAGTTTTTCCCAGAAAGGGTCATTGGGCATTGGAATAGGCTGCCCAGGGAGGGGGTTGATTCCCCTTCCCTGGAGGTGTTTAAGGGACGGGTGGATGAGGTCCTGAGGGACATGGGTTAGTGTTTGATAGGAATGGTTGGACTGGATGATCCGATGGGTCTCTTCCAACCTGGTTGTTCTATGATTCTATGACTATGATTCTATGACACTGTGCCCTTCATCCCACCCTCCTCAAAGTTCAGAAGCTCTAAGACATCATTACAGGATCCCATTATCTTCCTCACACTGAAGTTTGATGCTAGGATGCTGATTGTATATATTCTATATCTTCGATTCTATTATTATTCCCTAAATCTTCCCTTTCAGAGCTCCAAACCGTGACCAGCATGAAGGTTGAGCCATTGACCACTCACCATACTCTTCTGCTCCTTCGTCCACTGATCCTTGAACTCTTTCCTCCACTTCTCGATTTCGTTCTTCTTGGCTGACAGAGGCTGGAGAGGAAGAAGAGTTAGAGCAGCCCAAGCTCCTCAGGAGGAAGAGAAGGGATCAGGGAGATGGGATGAAGGGAGCAAATCCCTCATTTGCCTTGAAATTCGATATCTTTCTCCCATCATCTTCCCTTCCAAACCCCAAAATGAGAATAAATCCCTCCTGTTAGGTCTCCGGGAGGTCCAACCCCTCTACCTGGTAGAACTCCTTCTGCTGGAGGAGTCCTATGGTCTCAATGGCCGAACTCCCAACCTTTATATCGTGTTCCAGGACCATCGTGTAGAGAGCCCGGAGAGGCATGTTCTGCTGCAAAACCCAGAAAAAATAAAAAAAGTTGATGTAAGATCATGGAGTTGGGTTGGAAGGGACCTCAAAGCCCATCGTGATCATCTTCCAGTGGATCCGGGAGCTCCAAGTGGATCCGGGAGCTCCAGGGAGGTGGTTGATTCCCCTTCCCTGGAGGTGTTTAAGGGACGGGTGGATGAGGTGCTGAGGGACATGGGTTAGTGTTTGATAGGAATGGTTGGACTCAATGATCCAATGGGTCTCTTCCAACCTGGTTGTTCTATGATTCTATGATTCTAAGTGGATCCGGGAGCTCCAAGTGGATCCGGGAGCTCCAAGTGGACCTTCAACCACAAGGTGGTGGAGAACTGGATCAACTCCTGAAGGAAGTTGCTCCAAACCCAACACTATTCAAGAAGAACTTGGCCAACTCCCCCAGACACTGATGTGAACGTTGGGGTTAACCTGTCCAGGATGTTGGACTTGACGATCCTTGGAGGTCCCTTCCAACTGGGGATGTTCTGCCATCCCCTCCTTCTCCTCCAAAGGGCCGTGAGGTGAGGTGGTCGCTGGGCTCCCTACCTGCTGCCAGATGGCGTTTCGTCCCGACTCTGCGATCTTCACCGTCCCCTTCGCGAACTCCGTCTCTGGAAAAGCGCAGGAGAGGTTGGACACCAGGGTCACGGCCTCGTGGAGTCACAGAATCTCGGAATCAGCAGCTTGGGAAAGACCCATCGGGTCATCGGGTCCAACCGTCCCCATCAATCCCAAACCCGTGTCCCTCAGCACCTCGTCCACTCATCCCTTAAACCCTCCAGGGAAGGTTCCAGAGCCTCAATATCCTTCTGGAGGGGGTGGGGCCCACAATTGACCCCAGGATTCGAGGGGCCAGAGGGAGAAGAACCTCTCTGCCTCCTTTAGGAACTTCTAGGACCCTTCTCAGACCCCCAGGAACCCTCTAGAGATCCCTGGGACCCATTTAGGGCCTTCTAGGGCCTCCAAGAACCCTCTAGAGCCCCTGTGAGCCCTTTAGGGCCTTCTAGGACCCTTCTCAGAGCCCCAGGAACCCTCTAGAGCCTCCTGGGAGCCCTTTAGGGCCTTCTAGGCCCTGCTGGCCACACCCTGGCTGCTCCAAGTCAAGCTACCCTTGGCCTTCTTGGCCCCCTGGGCCCCTCAAGGCTCCTCTTCAACCAACCTCCCCAGGGCCTTCTCCTCCAGGCCCTTTCCAGCCAGACTTCTCCTGGGCTGGAGCTGCTCAGGGTTGTTGGGACCCAAGTTCCTGCTCCAACCTCAGCCCCTTTGCTCTCAGCCCATGGATCCAAGCAGCTCCCATCCCTCTGGAGAACCTCCAACCCCTCCAGCAGCTCCACCCAGCTCAGGGTCACCCCCAGACTCTCTCCAGGTGCCCTCGAGGCCTTCATCCAGCTCAGTGAGGATGACCTCGAGCAGGGCTGGAGCCACCACCGAGCCCTGGGGACACCACTTGGAACCATTTTGGTTGGAAGGGATGTCAAAGCTTGGACTTCTGGTCCCTTGGAGCATCTGTTAGTGCTTGGGTTGCCTCCACCTTGGTGCACAACCTCATCCTTGGTCTCGAGGCACCTCCTGAGCGTCCCGGGTGCTCCCTTTTCCGGCCTGTCCAGGTCCCTGGAGGTGACTCACCGTAACTCAGTCGCTTTTCGATCCAGACGAGGAGCTCTTTGACGTATTTACACCACATTTTGGCATATTCCAGGGCTGCATCGATGCCACCTTCGCACTTGATCAGCATCTCGTCTGCCTCCTGAGCTGAAACAGAAGAAATCCAGATGCGAATCAGCTCTGGCTCTTGGGCAGAAGCTCTCGGAGAGAAGCAAAATTGGAAGCTCAAGGGCTGCTGATTTAAAATAATTGGATAAACCTCACAAATTAATTATTTCACCGGAAAACATCATTGAAATCTCCTTCTCTTATAGGAAAAGTCCTTTAAGAGGATCCAGCCCAACCCTTGACCCAACTCTGCCAACTCCACCACCAAACCGGGTCCCTCATCCTCACGTCTCCAAGACTTTTAATTTTCTAATTAATGATGTTACCTGTGACCTCTGCCCCTGTTGGCTTCTCCGAGTTGGTTTTGCTCTTGGAGAAACTTTCATTGAGCTGTTGGGGGAAGAAATGAGAAGAAAAGGATGAAGGAGAAGAAAAGGATGAAGGAGAAGAAAAGGATGAAGGAGAAGAAAAGGATGAAGGAGAAGAAAAGGATGAAGGAGAAGAAAAGGATGAAGGAGAAGAAAAGGATGAAGGAGAAGAAAAGGATGAAGGAGAAGAAAAGGATGAAGGAGAAGAAAAGGATGAAGGAGAAGAAAAGGATGAAGGAGAAGAAAAGGATGAAGGAGAAGAAAAGGATGAAGGAGAAGAAAAGGATGAAGGAGAACTGAGAAACTGGGAGAGGTTTTCCTAACGAGCTCTGGGTTCCCTCAGCAAAGCAACCAAGTGCAGAGAAACGATGGAATCGCTAGTGAGTTGGGTTGGAAGGGACCTCAGAGCCCACCCAGTCCCACCCTGGGACACCTCCTGCTGGATCAGGGGCTCCGAGTTCCATCCAACGTGGCCTTGAACCCTCCAGGGATGGAGCAGCCACCACTTCAGGGCAACCTGGGCCTCCCCAACCCTCCCAGGAGAAGGTTTCTCCTCCAGATCTCATCTCTTGCAGCCCAAACCCCTTCCCCTCATCCCATCCCTGCCCTCCCTGGTCAGGAGCTCCTTCCCAGCTTCCCTGGAGCCTCTTTCCGTGTAAGACCTGCTCTAAGGTCTCCTTGGAGCCTTCTCTTCTCCAGCTTGGCCAACCCCAACTCTCCCAACCAGCTCTACATCACCCCCAGACCCAATTTTACGTCATGGAATCGAACAGCATGGACTCCAACTCGCACCCTTTGGCTCTGGACGTCCACAATTTCCTTCTCTTCCATCGGAATGACCTCTCCTTCTGCAGGCAGGTCTGTGTCCTCGGTGCTATCAGCATCTCCGGTGAAGATATCCCCCGTCCTGGGCAACGAGAAAGGAGGTAATTAAAGAAATGAAGAAGACCCAGAGAAATTCTGTCTCGTTTATCTACTTACGCGTTTCCGATGGAGATCTCGATGGCATCCAGGCCCCGGAAGATCTCACTGTATCTCTTCCGGTTCTCGGCTGGACCTGGAAAGATCATAGAATCATCACAGAATCGTTTCAGGCAGAAGAGACCATCCACGTGGCCTCCCCTGGACTTGCTCCACCAGCTCCTTCCTGGGCTGAGGATCCAGTGATGGACTCAGGGCTCCAGGTCTGGTCTCCCCAGAGCAGAGGGACAAGTCCTTCTCCTCAGAGCTGCTCCCAATCCATTCTCCTCCCAACCTGGAGCTTGGGATTGTCCTGAACCCAGTGGAGGACCTTGTCCTTGGCTTTATAGAACCTCAGGATGTTCACGGAGTCCGACCTCTCCAGCCTGGCCTGATCTCTCTGGATTCCGTCCCTTCTCCTCTGGATTCCGTGAGCAGGAAAACCAGAGCCCAGGCTCGTCCCTGCTTGAGGAGCAACCATCTCCGACCACATTTCTCCTGGAAAACTCCTTTTCCATGGAATGAAGGACCCTGAGAGTCCTCCTCCCACTCCTTCCTTCCCACCTTTGTGGTTCGGGGCTGGAATTAAAACGAATTAAAATTTTACATAAAAAAATCCCAAAAGGGAAGATGGTTCCCAATAGGAAAGTGGACACGATGGGTGAAAACACAACCATGAAAGCTGATTTCACTCTTCTTTGTCCTCTTGACATTCCTGCAAACAGGATGTGGTCGACCTGAACCTCAAGTTGCTTCACTCGGGGTCGAGTTTTTGAGAGTGAGAAGCAAGTAGATGCAAACATTGCTCAACCAGGAAGGTTGGTTTGTGCCTCTTGTAGCTGCACAAGGCCTCGTAGAAGCAAAGAATCATGGGATAGGTTGGAAGGGACCTCAAAGCTCGTCAAGTTTCAACCTCCTGCTGGATCAAGGAGCTCAAAGTTTCATCCAAGGTGGCTTTGAACACCTCCAACGTCTGTTTTAGCTTCGTATGATGCTTAAATGACCTTCAGGAGGTAGAAGTGATGCTGAGGGTCAAGTGGTCGCCCTTTGATTTGCTGCTGGAGCCTCATTTTAGGGTGAATGGGACACAGTTTGGCCAAAAAACCTCATGGTTTGGGAAACTCGATGAGGTCGATTGTCACCAGTTAGAGCTAAACGTGATGGATTCAAAGAATCGTGGGATGGGTTGGGTTGGAAGGGACCTTAAAGCCCATCGTGATCATCTCCCAGTGGATCCGGGAGCTCCAGGTGGATCAGTGTGAGATGATCCAAGGCTCAGGGCTAATCGGATTTGGGTCGTCACGACATGAGGCCGAGGAAGCCCCTTTCGTTTCTCCTGTTTCCGACGAGCGGAGGTTGTTGAACAGGAAGCTGTGACTCAACCTCCGCAGAGCTGGAGGAGGCCAAGTGAGACCTTCTGCTTTTGAAAAGCTGCTCTCGAGAGGCACCAGGAGACCCAAAACCTCAGCTTCTCACCAGCTTTTTGCTCCATCTCAAGGAAACGACCTGCCGGACGTGCCCTGAGCTGCAGCCAAAGCACTTGGATCAGGTTCTTCCATTTCATCAGGTTCTTCCACTGGATCATGTTGCTCAAAGCATCATCCAACCCTCCCTTGGACACCTCCAGGGATGGAGCAGCCACAGCTTCTCTGAGCAAACCCAGAACCTCCAAGACCTGTTTTATCTCAACCCGATGGTTTAATCGATCTTCATGGTGTAGAAACCATGGTGTAGAAACTCAGCTTCGCCTCTGGAGACTCCTTTTTAGGTAAACGGTTACATTCTGGCTCAAAATTTCATGTTTTGGGGAACCTTTTGTGTCACCAGGTGGAGATTCATAGAATCATGGACTAGGTTGGGTTGGAAGGGACCTTCAAGAACATCCAGATCCATCCAGGGACTCCTCTAACCTGGTCTTGAACATCTCCAAGGAAAATAATCCAAGTCGCTTAACAACAATTTTGGAAAAACACGACCACTTCCCACCTCAGGTTCCTCATCTCCTCCTCCTCCTCCAGGAAAGTGTCTAAATGGAGAAACCAGCTCAGTTGGGAGGAGGTTGGAACGTCTCCCACCTCCTGTTCCGTCACCCACAGAAACCTCCAGGAAACCCCCAAGCGAGGGCCGAGGCCTGAGAAGAGCAGCAGGTGCCGTGAGGGGGATTCACGGAGAGTTTCCAGCTCCACCTCGAGGGGCGAAGGCTGCGAAACCTCCTGAGATGTCAGGGAGAAGAAACCGGCGACAGGAGGGTTGGGTTGAAAGATAGACACGAGGCCATCGTCACCTCGAGAGGGAAATACTGGTGAGAGGAGACTTGTCGCCATAGATGGAAGAACCTGCAGCTCTTGCGTAATCAGCTTTTCCTTTTTAAGTAAGAAAAGAACAACTTGGTTAACCCTTTGGCTGGTTTGATGAAGGTTGAGGAGCTGCGTGAGAAGAATTTCGATGGTTGGTGACGCTTTGGTGGTAGAAAAGTGGAATAACCGGAGCCGGAAGGACCTCAAAGCTCACCCAGTTCCACCACTGGATGAGGTTCTCCAAGCCTCATCCCACCTGCCCTTCAACATCTCCAGGGACGGAGCAGCCGCTGCTTCTCCACCAAAGAATTCCACCCGATTGACACCAGAACCTTTGGGATCTTCACGGAAGCCCCAGTTGGAGGAACTTTGCGGCTCTTTCCGAGCACCCACATCTCCTCCGTGGCTCGTGTCCCATCCCAGGACACCCCCCAAACCCCAAAACAAAGTAGAAAAAGCTCGTTTTGAATCACCTACCACTCGCTTCGGGGTCTCCCATGACGAGATCTTCACTGCTTTGGTGGGAAAGTAGGAGACTCCCCAATTTCCCGGCGATGAAGCGAAGCCGAACTCGACGAACCCCCAGAAATCTGGGTCAGATCAGCCGGGAAGGAACCGGCCAGGGGTCCATGGAGGAGGAGAAGACCTCCCCGAAAGGAGCAACCGCGGCGGCTGCTGCTGGAGCCAAATCTGCTTCCTGCACAGTGGCTTCCGCGACGGCAGCGGCAACAGCCTCACGCGATTTGCATAACTCGTGGGGAAGATGGAGTTGGGGCTTCTGGGCTCTCCTGGTGCCTGCAGCCCCCAATGTCCATCTAGGACCCCCGAAACCCCTAAATGACCACCTAGACTCCTCTGGAGCCCGTCAAGACCCTTCCAAGATCCCTCTAAGACCCCAGGAACCCTCTGAAGGCCACCAGGACCCATCTACGCCCCTCAGAACACCTCTAGAGCCCCCCAGGTGACCCCTAAATGACCATCTAGACTCCTCTGGAGCCTGTCAAGACCCTTCCAAGATCCCTTTAAGACCCCAGGAAGCCTCTGAAGGCCACCAGGACCCATCTAGGACCCTCAAGATCCCTCTAGAGCCCCCCAAGGGATCTCTAAGTGACCATCTAGACTCCTCTGGAGCCCATCAGGACCCTTCCAAGATCCCTTCAAGACCCCAGGAACCCTCTGAAGGCCACCAGGACCCACCTAGAACCCCTGAGACACCTCTAGAGCCCCCCAAGGGACTCCAAATGACCATCTAGACTCCTCTGGAGCCCATCAAGACCCTTCTACAATCCCAGGAACCCTCTGAAGGCCACCAGGACCCACCTAGGACCCCTCAGGACACCTCTAGAGCCCCCCAAGGGACTCCAAATGACCATCTAGACTCCTCTGGAGCCCCTCAGGACCCCTCTAGAGCCACCAAGGACCCTCCTAGTGTCCCTCAGGTCCCTTCAAGAAGCCTCTGGACCAACCTAGGGACCTCTAGAGGCCCCAAGGACTCTTCAAGGGACTCCAAGACCCCTCTGGATCCACCCAGGACCCCTCTGGATCCACCCAGGACCCCTCTGGGACCTGAGTGGTGGGAGCCTGGAGCAAACATTGGGGTCTTTGGCTCAACTCTGGGGACTCCGATGACCACAAATAAATTTATTAACCAATAAATAAAGTAGCTCTGGGCAATAATTAACGAGGAGAGGACCCCCCAGGCCAGCTGGGGGGAGGAGACACCAGTGAGGACTCCCCCATCTCTGGGCAAAGGGACCTCCATGGGGACTGGGAGGTCCCTTGGGTCCCCAACTGGTCAGTGTGAAGGTGTCCAAGGTCACTCGGTGTCATCAAGGTCCAGGAATGAAGATCTACAAGGTCCTTGATGCCCCGGAGGTCCAGGCATGAAGGTCCTTGATGTCCCCAAGGTCCAAGCATTGAGGTCCAGAAGGTCCTTAATGTCCCTGAGGTCCAAGCATTGAGGGCCAGAAGGTCCTTGATGTCCCCAAAGTCCAAGCATTGAGGTCCAGAAGGTCCTTGATGTCCCTGAGGTCCAAGCATTGAGGGCCAGAAGGTCCTTGATGTCTCTGAGGTCCAAGCATTGAGGGCCAGAAGGTCCTTGATGTCCCCGAGGTCCAGACACGGAGGTCCACAAGGTCCTTTGATGTCCCCAATGTCCCTTGATGTCCCCACATCTCCCATCGTGGGGCTCTCCAGCACCAAATATTCAAGTACAGGGACCTGCAAAGTCCCTTAATGTCCTTAAATCTTCAAGTATGGAGGTCTCCAAGGTCCCTCGATGTCCCCAATCTCTGAAGAGGTGTGTCACCAGCTCAGGATCTCCAAGAATGGACGTCAGGAATGTCTCTCGATGTTCCCAGATCTCCAGATGTTCCCAAATCTCTGGTCATGAAGCTCTCGGGACCCAACTCTCCGGTTGTGGAGCTCTCGGGACCCAAATCTCCAGTTGTGGAGCTCAGCAACATCTCCAGATGTTCCCAGATCTCTGTCCATGAGCCTCTTGGGACCCAAATCTCTGGTCTTGGAGCTCAGCATCATCTCCAGATGTTCTCAAATCTCTGGTCATGGAGCTCTTGGGACCCAAATCTCCAGTCATGGAGCTCTTGGGACCCAAATCTCCGGTCGTGGAGCTCTTGGGACCCAAATCTCCGGTCGTGGAGCTCTTGGGACCCAAATCTCCGGTCGTGGAGCTCTTGGGACCCAAATCTCCGGTCGTGGAGCTCAGCAACATCTCCAGATGTTCCCAAATCTCTGGTCATGGAGCTCTCAGGACCCAAATCTCTGGTCGTGAAGCTCAGCAACATCTCCAGATGTTCTAAATCTCTGATCGTGAAGTTCTTGGGACCCAAATCTCCACACACGGAGGTTCCCAACGTCCCCAACGTCCAACCAGGAGGCCAACCAGCCTCAGTCTCCCCTGGTGAGACGCAGCAGCCCCACAAAATTGTCCTCCCGCTGCTCCTGAGCCAGTTGCCACTCATCTCCGTCCACATCTCCGTCCAGCGCGAGGTTGAGAAGGTCTCCAGCTCGGAGCTGCCCAACAGCTTGAGCCAAACCGGAAGAGATGGGGTCAGACCCCACCTCGTGGGGTAATGTCAACGTCATCGTGAGGACTGGGCGCGGAGACCCCTCTCGGCGCAGCTGGAGGGTGACGGTGCCAGGAGGACACGTTGGTGACACACAGGTGAGGGAGAACTGGCCGTAGAGGAGATAGAGGCCACCGGCCGTCACTTCCAGCTTGTTGCCTCTCAGGCGGACGTCGCCGCTGAGGAAGACGCCGTCGATGCCCTTCTCGTAGCGCAAAGTGGGGCCTGGCGGCAGCGTCAAGGAGCCTGGAGGGGAAAGGAGAAGAATGATGGGTGAGGGGAGGCTCCTGGGAGCTTCTGGTGGGTCAGGGGGTGACCCCAGGGGAGATGGAGGCTCTTGAGGGAGGATGGAGCAACCGGATGGAAGATGGAGGTTCTTGAGGAAGGATGAGGGTCACTAAAGAGAGATGAGGTGACCCTGGATGGGAGATGAGGGTCTCTGAAAGGGACATGAGGGTCCCTGATGGGAGATGAGGTGACCCAGGGGGGGAGATGGAGGTTCTTGAGGGAGGATGAGGGTCACTAAAGAGAGATGAGGTGACCCTAAAAGGGAGATGAGGGTCTCTGAAAGGGACATGAGGGTCCCTGATGGGAGATGAGGTGACCCAGGGGGGGAGATGGAGGTTCTTGAGGGAGGATGAGGGTCCCTAAAGAGAGATGAGGGTCCCTGGTGGGAGAAGGAGGGTCCCTGGATGGGAGATGGAGGTGACCCTGAAGGTCCCTCAAGGGAGATGAAGTGACTCTGGTGGGAGATGAGGGTCTCTAAAAGGGACATGAGGGTCCCTGGTGGGACATGAGGGGACCCTGGATGGGAGATGAAGAGACTCTGGTGGGACATGAGGGTCTCTAAAAGGGACACGAGGGTTCCTGGTGGGAGGGACTCTAAAAGGGACATGAAGGGTTCCTGGTGGGAGATGAAGGTCCCTCAAGGGAGATGAAGTGACTCTAAAAGGGACAGGAGGGTTCCTGGTGGGAGATGAGGGACCCAGAAAGGAGATGAAGGTCCCTCAAGGGAGATGAAGTGACTCTAGTGGGAGACGAGGGTTTCTAAAAGGGACATGAGGGTCCCTGGACGGGAGATGGAGGTTCTTGAGGGAGGATGAGGGTCCCTAAAGAGAGATGAGGTGACCCTGGATGAAGGTCCCTCAAGGGACACGAAGTGACTCTAAAAGGGACATGAAGTGACTCTAAAAGGGACACGAAGTGACTCTAAAAGGGACACGAGGGTCTCTAAAAGGGACACGAGGGTCTCTAAAAGGGACACGAGGGTTCCTGGTGGGAGATGAAGTGACTCTAAAAGGGACACGAAGTGACTCTAAAAGGGACACGAAGTGACTCTAAAAGGGACATGAGGGACCCAGAAGGGAGATGAAGTGACTCTGGTGGGAGATGAAGTGACTCTAAAAGGGACATGAGGGTTCCTGGTGGGAGATGAAGGTCCCTCAAGGGAGATGAAGGTCCCTCAAGGGAGATGAAGGGTCTCTAAATGGGACATGAGGGACCCAGGAGGGAGATGAAGGTCCCTCAAGGGACATGAAGTGACCCTGGATGGGACACGGCAGGTGACTGGTGGGACACGGTGGGACCCTGAGGCTCTGTGATGCCCTGAGGACAGTGACACCCTGGGGACCACAAGGCCGGAGGCCACTCCGTGATGTCTTGGAGGCTGCTCCATGACACCCTGTGCCACCCTCAGCCTCTCCAGGCCCCTTGAGGTTTTCCTCCTCCGTGGGTGGAAGGAAGAAGCCGAGCGAAGCTTTCGAGATGAGTGGAGGAACCCGAAGAAGAAGAAGAAGGCGTCATCGCGTCATCGTCGTCCTCCCCCCCCTCCCCGTGGGACTTACCGGCGCTGAGCAGGGCGTGGGCGGCCGTGGGCACCTGGAGGGACCAGAAGGACAACGTCAACCGCAGTCGGGAAGAACCTCGAGCATTCCCGGTCGCTCGGGAAAAGGGGGAAGTTGGGGTCTTGGGGGTTTCCGGCTCCTCCGAGGGATTTGGGGGCTTTGGGGATGAGGGAAACTGAGGCACGAGGTGGGGGGAGGAGTCCTCCTTCCATCCCTTTAGGGATGGAAGGAGGACTCCTCCCCCCACCTCGTGCCTCCAGTGGATGGAAGGACAGACACCCATGAGGAGGAGGATGGAAACCTGGACAGACGGACAACTGGACACAGATGGACAGACGGACATCCTGGTGGACACTGGGACAACTGGAGAGGCAGACGGACACCAGGAAAGACAGACGGATGCTTCGAAAGCTGGACAGACGGACACCTGGATAACCAGAGGGATGGACAGACAGACGCCCGGAGAAGCAGATTGATGGACGGACAGCAGGACAAGCCAGACAGACGGACAGCAGGATGCTGGGACAGGCCAGACTGACGGACGTGGGGACAGTGAGGCAGGTGGATGGACGTCTGGATGGACGGACAGACGGACACCAGGATAAAGACCTGGAGAAGCGCATAGAGAGGCAACCGGACAGATGGATGTCTGGACAGACAGACAGACAACTGGAGACCTGGAGAAATGGATGGAGAGAGACAGATGGACAGAGGGACACCAGGGGGAATCGGACAGACAGACAGACAGACGGACACTTGGGTGAGTGGGTGAGAAGGCAGAGGAGAGCTTGGGCAGTGGGACAGACAGACAGACACCCGGATGAGCAGATAGATGGAGGCCTGGACAGACAGACAGACATCTGCCTGGACAGCTGGGTGCCCAGACACACAGACAGCAGGACAGACAGACAGACACCTGGACAGTGGGACAGACGGACACCCAGACAGACAGACACCTGGACAAGCAGATAGAGGGAGGCCTGGACAGACAGACAACTCAACAAGCAGACAGACAGACACCCGCCTGGACAGCTGGATGCCCAGACACACAGATACCAGGACAGACAGACACTGGGAGACATGGACAGTGGGACAGACGGACACCCAGACAGACAGACACCAGGATAGGCAGACAGACAGACAGACACCTGGACAGTGGGACAGACGGACTCCCAGACAGACACCTGGACAAGCAGATAGATGGAGGCCTGGGCACCTGGGCAGGTGGATGCCTGGACAGACAGACACCTGGACAACTGGACAGGTGGGTGAGCAGAGAGAGAAGAGCTTGGGCAGTGGGTCAGACAGACTCCCAGACAGACAGACACCTGGACAGACAGACAGAGGGAGGCCTGGACAGACAGACAACTCAACAAGCAGACAGACAGACGCCTGGATAGCTGGATAGCTGGATGCCCAGACACACAGACACCAGGACAGACAGACAGATGGACACCCAGACCTGGACAAGCAGATAGAGGGAGGGTTGGACACCTGGACAGGTGGATGCCTGGACGGACAGACAGACAGACACCTGGACAGACAGACAGAGGGAGGCCTGGACACCTGGACGGACAGACAGACAGACGGACCCATGGACAACACAGACAGACGGAAAACCAGACAGACAGACTAGACCTCTGGCTAAAGGGGAGAGGTGCAAACCCAGCCGCCCCCCCAGCCCCTGGATGGACAGACGGACGGACAGACAGACAGACCTGCTGCGGGTTCTCCCTCCGGCTCAGCCACACGAAGGAGGCTCCGGCGGTGGCTCCGACGGCGACAGCAGCCACCAAAGCGCCCAGAAGGCGGAGAAGGAGGAGGCGGCCACTGGTCCCAGTCTGGGTCCCAGTATAGGTCGTGGTTCGGGTCCCAGTTTGGTTGTGGCTCCGCTTGGGCTCTGGGTCCCGGGTGTGTGGTGGCAGTGGAGCCTCCGCGTCCGGGAGAGGAGACATCGCAGCAGCGACACTGCCCAGACAGGCCCTTATGACCCACACGGGGACTGGGAGGGGACACTGGGAGGGGACACGGGGCAAGGGGAGGGGACACGGACACGGGGAGGGGATGGGGAGGGGGACAGGGGGACAGGGAGGGGGATGGGGAGGGGACAGGGGGACACGGGGAGTGCATGGGGAGGGGGACAGGGGGGACAGAGGGACAGGGAGGGGACACAGGGGAAGGGGAGGGGACAGGGGGACACGGGGAAAGGGCATGGGGAGGGGGACAGGGGGACAGAGGGACAGGGAGGGGGATGGGGAGGGGACAGAGGGAGAGACCGGGGAGGGGATGGGGAGGGGGGACAGGGGGAGAGGGAGGGGACACGGGGGAGAGGGACAGAGGGACACGGGGAGGGGACATGGGGGACTGGGACAGAGGGACACAGGGGACAGGGAGGGGAGGGGATGGGGACACAGGGACAGGGGGGAAGGGGGAGACCGGGGAGGGGACAGGAAGGGGACATGGGGGACAGGGACACGGGGGAGGGGATGGAGAAGGGACAGGGAGAGAGGGACAGCAGGAAAGGGGGAGACCGGGGAGGGGACAGAGGGGACACGGGAAAAGGGAGGGGGAGGGGACGGGGGAGGGGGACAGAGGGGGGGGGGGGGGATGGGGAGTGGACAGAGGGGAGGGGGGGGGATGGGGAGTGGACAGAGGGGAGGGGGGACAGAGGGGACACAGGGGAGGGGACGGGGGGGGGAACGGGGACAGGGGAGAACGGTATGGGGAGGGGGACATGGGGAGAGGGACAGAGGGACACAGAGAAGGGGAGACCGGGAGGGGACAGGGACATGGGGAGAGGGGACACGGGGGAGGGGATGAGGAGGGGACAGGGACACAGGAGGGGGGACAGGGGGGACTTGGGGAGGGGGGGGGGGGGGGGGGAAGGGGGTGAAGGGGGGGGGGGGGGGGAGGATGGGGCTGGAGAAGGGACTGGGAGGGGGACACAGGGACAGAGGGAAGGGGACACGGGGAGGGGGATGGGGAGGGGACAGGGGGGACATGGAGGAGGGAGATGGGGAGGGGATGGGGACACAGGGGAGGGGACAGGGAGGATGGGGGGGACAGAGGGGACTTGGGGACTCGGGGAGAGGATGGGGAGGGGACAGCAGGGACTGGGAAGGGAGATGGGGCTGGAGAAGGGACTGGGAGTGGATGGGGACAGAGGGGAGGGGACACCGGGAGGGGATGGGGAAGCGATAGGGACATTGGGGAGGGGACAAGGAAACTGGGGAGAGGGACAGGGACATGGGGAGGGGACACAGAGAGGGGATGGGGACACCGAGGAGGGGACACGGGGACAAGGAAAGTGGGGAGGGGACAGCAGGGAGGTGACAAGGAGAGGACATGGACACTGAGGAGGAGACAGAGAGCCCTGGGGGGGGAGGCAGGGAGGGGGCAAGAGGGACCGGGTGGCTTCTGGGGGGTGTGTGACAAACCAGGGAGGGGACACGGGGGGGACGAGAGGGACAGAGCGACACTGGGGTAAGGACAGAGAGACACTTCCCCCTCCCTCTCGGGGATTTCGCCTCCTCCTGCTGGAACCTGAGGAGTTTCCATCCCAGAGTTTCTGCCTTTTTTTCGGGAGGGGGTGGGGGGGGGGGGGGGGGGCAGGGGGCTTCCCCCTATGGGAGGGAAATCCCTATAGAAAGGAGACCCTCCCCCACAATGGAAACTGCTGCAGGACATCCCCTCCCCCCCCCCCCATGGGACACCCCTAGGGAGACCCCCCCCATGGGACACCCCTAGAGAGACCCCCCCCCCATGGGACACCCCCCAAAAGGAGACCCCCTATAGAAACTCCATATAGAGACATCCCCCCCCATGAGACCCCTAGAGAGACCCCCGTGAGCCTCTCCCCTCCCCCTCAAACCCCATGACCCTCTTCTCTAAGGGTGACCCCTAGAGAGACTCCCCCATGAGTCACCCCCTAAAAGGAGACCCCTCCCTCCATGGGAGACACCTATAGAGACCCCCTATAGATACACCCCCCCCAGGAGACCCCTATAGAGACCCCCATGACCCTCTTCTCTAAGGGTGACCCCTAGAGAGACTCCCCCATGGGACACTCCCTCCAGGAAACCCCATATAGAGACCCCCCTATAGAGACACACCCCCCCCCCAGGAGACCCCTATAGAGACCCCTGTGACCCCTCCCCACCCCATGACCCTTTTCTCTAAGGGTGACCCCTATAGAGACCCCTATAGGGGAACACCCACCCCCCCAACTCCATGGGAAGCCCCTAAAGAGACACCCCCCCCCCCATGGGACCCCTCTCCTCCCTGGGAAGCCCCTATAGAGACCCCTATAGGGGACACCCCCTCCCTCTCCTCCCTGGGAAGCCCCTATAGAGACCCCTCCCATGAGACCCTCTCCCGCCTCCATGGGACACCCTTATATGGCCTCCCTGGCC